>RJWT010035330.1:0-13483 GCA_004365215.1 Cuniculus paca | reverse complement strand
CTGTGATACCTCCTTTATAATGTTTATTGCCTTTATCTTGCCAAAAAGTTTTATTAATAAACTCATCTTACAGATAATAAACTGAGGCATAGATCCTAGTGTTACATAGATCGGACAACCAGTGGCATGTATAATTGAGAGCATTCTCTGTGACTCAAACAACTATACTTCACTATCAGGTTTTATAGATTTGGATTTAGAGAATTTTGGTTCAGTCTTTCTCACCTATCAAGTCTGAAGATAAGTTAAAGCATGCATTTGTTTGTTTTCATTAAATGCCGTGTGCCAATGGCTCTTCTATATGCTTTGGATGAAGTAATAGATGAAACAGACCAAAATTCTCACTTTTATAGCATATAATCTAGTGCAGCAACTTCAGACAAGTCAATGCATATTTTGGTGCATTTGTTTCATTACTTTTTAAATGAGACTTACAATAATGTCATTTACAAGTTTCATTTCCATATCTGAACTTGACAGTTACCAACTGTGATATACTTTATAAATAACATTCTCCTCTGATCACCTAAAATATGCCTGACATACAGTGGTGCCCATAACTGCTATGTGAGAGAAACACATGGGAAAAAGAAAGGGAAGGGAGCGAGGAAGGGAACACATACACTGGGTGGGAAGGATGCTTGGAGACACTCTTCAGGGACTCTCTTTACAGATATCCAGTTGTATTTTAAGATGGAAGCAGAGCAGAATATTGGGAGAGATGAATATCTTCTAGCTCAATCCCAGGAAATATCTTACATGGAAAAAGTGAAACTATATTCTATGCAACTTTCAAAACAATTTATATTTGGGTTTGGAATGATATGACTGATGTCTGGGGGTGGGTTTTAGCAATTTAGAAAACTAAGGATAAGACATGGTTAAGGATAGAACGTTCACATTCATAAATCTAGGTATGATAATGTTTGGATGGATGTTATATTTCTTTTCCAGTTTCCCTGGCTGTCTTCTGCTTTCTCCACCTCTCAAGAAATGAAAATATAATTTAGGAATTAATGTTCATAAATAGCAAGTGGTGTTAATATGGCATCAAATTTCAGGTCTATATTTTACATTTATCATTCTTGTTGCTATGGTTTGTATCTAGATGTTCCCCTCATGAGGTCATAGGGTTTTTTCTTCAGGGGTGACTGAATCTAGAGCATATGATTGATTAGTAGTGCAATATTGGGGTTAAGGGTGGTTGGGATTAGGGGTGGGTGGTTGCTGGATCAGTCTCCTGATTGAATTGGCACCATCCTATTCCTGATAGCCTGGATCCAACATAAGGGACAAAAAGAGGCTTGTTTCATGCTATCTTGTTGCTTTTGCTGTCTTCTGCAACCATGAGCTATTACCCCTTTGCCACCCTGCCTTGGAGCCAGGCAATTACAGACTGAAACCTCTACAAACTATGAGCTAAATAAATCTTTCCACCTTTAACTTTGGGTGTTGAGTATTTTGTCTCAGCAAAGAGAAAAGTAGCTAAGACATTTGACATGGAAATATATTACCTATTGTGTCCTTTATTTCTAGTTCATTCAATAGAACTATTGTATAAATAGTGTTTCTCATCTTGCAACATTGTGAATCAATGGTTATTTATTTCTGTCTTATGTAAGGAGCCAACAGCCACTTGACACTTGATTGAAACATTCAGATTTTCACATTTTCTGAAGACACAGACCAGATCTCAGATACACATACATACACATATACTTAGAACATAAAAGCAATGTGCAGCCACACGGCAGAAGACAGAGATGCTTCTGTGTCAGGATTTGTTTTGCCAGCCAAAGTACCAGAAATAAGTGGGTTATACTCTGGCCAGCAACTGAAACTTTGCTTCATTTTCACACAGTAGCACTTACATTGGCACATACTTTTCTCTGGTATGAGCCATGTTAAAAGTGGCATGAGTAGTGGCTGCCATATTATCTCCTGACTGATGAGAAGAATGTGCCTTCCTTTCTGGGTCAGTCAGTGATACTACTACATGATCATAATGGAAAATCCACTTAGAGGATGTAAAACAAAGGAACAAAGTGAGAACTTTGGATGATAGTTCTCATGATTCCAAATGGGCCGTATTTAATTTATTCCACCTTTCTAGCATATCTTCTTTTGGACCAGGCTGCAGCATTGTCATATAAGTTAATGTTAGGGCAGGCAAGAACACTCTGACATTCACCAAGGGTGCTAACTTACAAAGTCAGAACTTGCAGCTGCTGCTGTTTGTAGAGCTCTTGAACAATTTGATAATCATAAACTATTTTAAGTGTAAAAAAAGGAAATAACCCATCTCATTCAAAATACAATAACAATTTGGTGACAGCAAGGCTCTCTAATGACTCTGTTCCCAAGTTTGTCAGAAGTAAATGGAAGGTTATATCTTCTGACTTGAGATAGCTACTATTTATAGAGTGCTTATTTATGTCTGAAGCACATTTAAATATAAATTGCAATACTTAATGCCTAGTTTTATAACATGTCATTCACAATCCATTAAGTATTTTATTGCATGAATTGTATAAGAAGCAGATTTATAGCCCTCAATTATGGTATTAATAAGGGATGATGGAATCTCACCAAAGATGTATTTCCCTTCAGTTTTTACAGAACTTCATTGTTGCAGCATGATGAGAACTAGATTTTTAATGTTTTATAAAACTGGAAATAAGTGCTTTGATAGGCAGAAGGTGTAAGGAAAACATTATTCTCTTTAAAGATTATTGTTTTCAAAGCAATACAGAAAAAATACTGAAGGCATGAATTGGGTTTTGAGAGTAGGATGTTTTCAATCAAGTTAGAAAATCAAGTTAGCTTTGATCTCATGACATAAGCGTTTCTCATTCTAGGTAACAGCTCCAAGTATTCTCTGAATGTACTTGTTCACTGTTTTTGTTGTTGTTAAAGGTTTAGATGTTCTTATATCATAGTTTGATTATGTACATTTTGAAGGAATTTTGAGATAACTTACTACCTTCATCTGTAATTTGTGTGGAACATAATCTAGTTGTCATTCATATTTCTCAGCATAAATGACAAGTAGGTTTTAAGACTGTGAGGACTCAATATGAGATTAGCTATGATCTGGTGTAGACTCTTTCCCAGGAAGCATGCAGGGCAACAAAACAACTCTCCAAGCACTGTTTTGGCACAGAGAATAGCACAAAAGGGTTGTAAAACCATCTGACTCTGTTTCTTGTGTGGAAAGGAACTGTGTGTGGGTGAAGTTGGAAGAACAATTTCATTGCTGACATGTGAGGATTTCAATCCATTTAAAATGGTTGCTATAGTTCCTAAGCTGTGATTTGCAACTAGTGATTAAAAATTGTCTCCATTTTCTATATTTACAGACTGCATTAATTATAATCTTATTCCTTTGTTTAACGGAGTCAGGCAGATTGATTTACAATGATAAGAGTCACTTATATTTGCTTTCTACCTTGAGTAACATAACAAATGTCTATAACTATTTCTGATGACTCATTTCCTTGTTCTATGGACTTTATTGGTTTTATTAGTCATTGTTTTCTGTTTCTAACACATTTCCAAGACAATGATGGCAGTATCTCATATCAACTAAGTTTTCAGTATTTAACTCTTCATGTGAAATGTGCAGTATTCCTCATCTGTATAATGAGTGGAGGTAAATCAGGGAGTTGTGAAATTTAGGTTTAGAAAAAAATTTAAAAGCTACCTGCTCAAAATTGAAATCCCTGTCTTAAATAGAAAGACATGAAAACCCAAAGACATGAAATAACTTGGCCATCATCATACAGTGAGTTAATGGCAATTCTAGAACTAAAATGTATTAGGCACATATGGTGATATAGGTATCTTTCCAAGATTTCACCTATAGTAACTAATGTAATCTCCATAATTATTTTGTGTAGGAAGGCTAATAGTATCCTCATTCTAAATATGGGGTAACTAAGACATAGAGCAATTTTTTCAAAATCACCCAGCTACTAAGACAGCAATGAGTAGAACCCAAGAGACTTGTCTTAGGATTCTTGCATGCTAACCTCATCTAAGATACTGACTCCAAATCCAGCATGCTTTCACCAGATTTCATACATTTAGCAGCTCATTTAAAATATACTCATGGTCATTTTTGTTTACAAAAACTTGGCAAAATATTTTTGTAGCAACTTAAAGAGATAAGGAGTAACCAATAACTTATTTTAGAGATAAACAAATTAGAGACAAAGAGGTTAAACAGTGTGTTTCCTTTAGTCTTTGAAAAATGGCAAGACAGAACTAAGTTTTATTTATCTATCAATGAAGTGTTAAGGGATTATGACTAGTAGGTTCCAAATTGTATTGTCAATCCCCACCACACTGCACCTTTTCTCTGTCTATCTTCTTCAGTTTCTTCAAGCCAGGACTCATCTTTTTGAATGAAGTTGATCTGTTTCCTAAGTTAAGTCACCCCAGCTCTCTCTATGCTCCCTATAATAATGTATGGTTTAATGTTAAATCAGTCTGCTGAGTCACTTTTCTGCTCAGGTCCTAATTTGACACTTTGCTGCTCACTGGGCTGGAGGCCCAGGTAGTGTTTGTAACTACACTCCCACAGATTCTATTTTCAGTGCTTTATTTGTTTTGACCATGGACATTCAAATTTCTGAACTCAACCAGCTATATGTGTCATAATCCATATGAGCAGGGATAGGTCAGGGACCCTAATTCTGAAGGCTACTTTGTAATCTGTATAGGGTCTTATAGGCAAGGTGAATCCTGTGTTCTATTCCAGTATTCTTAGACGAGAAAAACATGAGATCATGTGCTGCACATGAAGATTGTGGCACCGTGAATGTAAGCCACTAATACAATTATAATGAATATTTTAGTAACTTTTAGGAGCGAAATTACTCTGCAAGACAGAATTGGCCCTAGAGTAACCATCTATGTCTTTCCTTTTAACTACAGAAGTGTGTTACACACTTTTCATAATCTTATAGTAAAATTTCAGATTGAAAATACTGTAAAACTACTTTATACTAAGGTAAAGCTGATTTTCTTTTTTTTTTAAAGGACATTACTATATTTTACCACACGACAATATTTTAATATAAACAAATGATTTCTTTTGGAGCATAAAACAAAATCCACAGTTTGTTTTTGCATGATGGAGAAGTTTTGTGGAGTTTAAGATGTTTCTATGACCCCTAATGATACATTTAATTAGAAGCAACCACTTACTGGTAAATAATTCTACTCCTGAGGAACTAGCTTTCACATTGTTTGCTTTCTCAGTCCCATTTTGATAAAGGCAAGTTATATGTCTTGAGAGGGAAGACTCATTTCTATCTCTATTTAGTTCGTGCCCTGAATGTATTGTCAGGATGTCTGACTTATGCATCAGGAACGAAGTGAGTCATATTAAACTCCACTGATTCTTTTCAACATGATGACTAGGGAAAACAAATGCAAAAGAAATGCCAACATTTTCATGGAAGTGACTGTGCCACAAAGTAGCATCAAATACTGATAAGGAAAGAGATAAGCCATCTACCAAAAAGGGCCTAAATTCATATTTATCCTATCCACACATGCATCAGAATGGAGGAGGGAAGGTAATGAAACTATGTTGAAAATTGTTGAGTGTTATTTGAAAGTTTGTATGTGGTTACCTGGCAATGCACATTTTTCTATATGGGTGCATTTCCAACCATCGCACATCCACTATCTTCCTACATCCTATCCCTAATCTTGGTTGAAATGCAAGGATGTCATTGCTAGTAGCTTTTGGCAACCTAATTTCCACCACTTACTGGCTCAAATAGATATATTCTTAAAAATTCATTTCTATGTGAGTGAAATGGGAATAAAAATTGAGCACTTATAAATGGATAATTGTAAGGGATGCAGTGATATATCTTATGTAATAGCATATTTTTAGCACCTAACATTTTATTGATTTTGTTATAATTATGAATATGTTAATTAATGAAGATAATGGAAACAAACACTTTACCTTCTGATATCTCTAGTTAATAGTGGAATTGGGATGAAAATCTCATCTTGTATGCATCACCAAGTCCTGTTCTTTTCCTGGTCTGGGGAATTGTGTTTCTAGAATAAAGAATTCCCTTCCCTACCACAGCAGCAACTCACTCTCTGTTTCCGTTCAGAAGTCCTTCTCCATTATCCCCCTGTCAAGAAAGGAGCTGCTGTTTCTCCTACTAATCAGTAGAGCGATTGCCTATCGAGGTCAGTGGTATTGATAGCATCTGCTTCTACGAGGAATCAATGGACCATTTGTCACTATTAGTGCTTCCCCTAGGACTCCCACGATGTTACAAGGTGGCATTACAGGTAAAAAAGATTCAGTGTTGCTGGATAAGCAGCGATGGTGCAGTGTTCAAGGTCAAAAGGGAGCAGAATTAGGCTGCAGGTTATTACTGCAGCTGATAGGCAGGTCTAATGGAGAAAGGACCTAACTAAAAGTGGGATTTGTCCTTCACATCTATTTGATTATACTTGCCTCTCACTTTAAATACTCTTCGAATAGCTGATTTTGATTGGTTAAGGTACATAAATGCGCAGAAATCCTAGCAAATCAATTAACAAAAGTACTTGGAGAAAATAATTTCTCAAGACTGTTGAATGCCTGTGTATTTGGGTCTAGGAAGTTACTGAGGACCGTGTGCCCATATGTCACAATTACCTCTTCCTCAGCACTGTGACTTAATATTGCAACATTGAGCTAAGAAAAAAATGGAAAATATATCTACATAATCTGTGGTCAATTTAGAATATTACCATCTTAAATAGAGATAAGTATCTAGATTGTGGCTCATAAAATTTAACTGCAAAACATGTCATATTAGAACTGTCTCCAGTTGTATGAAAGAAATAATTAGATTTCAACTTTAAATTTGTGTTTGCAGTTTTCAAAGGTTAACTATTTAAATGATAAAGGAACAGTCAGTTGATAAAATATGACCATGATTGTAGTAAATTGAAGAAATAATATGATTTTGTGATTGAAAAGCTATTTACAACAGTCAAATGTCATTTCTTTTAATAAACACTCAAGCTTTTACTGTAGTAATTACATAGGGACAATACTAAGAATATGTCCAGATTTAAGTAAGAATCTGAATCTTTGAAGAGGGCTATATCTCCTCAAAATAACTACAGAATAATGATCCTATATGATTTGTAATGAATTGAATTAACCTAAACCTTAATTTTCTGTATAAAGGAAAAATATACAACTTGAAGTATAACGGAAGAGACATCGCTAATTTATTCTTCATTTCATTTACTGAATGCATTTGCTTGAATGGCATATTGGAAAGCACCTATAAAATTAAAGAGTATGCCCCATTGGTCTATTATTGTTGGTTTTATTTTATTTTATTTATTTATTTTTGGTACCAGGAATCGAATTTTGAACCTTGAGCTTGCCAGGCAGGTGCTGTACCACTGAGTTATATTCCCAGCCCCTTATTTAATTTTAAATTGACAAATAATAATTGTACATTAACAAGGTATAAAGTAATATTTTGATTCAAGTAGAATGATGTTATTCAGAGTACTTCAGGTATCAATCACCTTAAATATTTTTCATTTCTTTGTGATAAGAACATGTAAAATCATTTCTTTCAGCTATTTTAAAATGCACAATACAACATTATTAGGTAAAGTCAGATTATTATGAAATAGAACACTGGAATTTATTCTTCTTATCTGATCATATTTTTACCCATTGCTTATGGGTCTATTCTAGTCTTTTCAAACTAGATCTTTTTCTCAAATCTAACAGGTTCTTAAACCTTGCTCTCTATTGTATTTCTTTGACTGTAATGTTTAGCAAACTTGATTTGTAAAAACAAAACCAAAAAAACCCCCAACTTTATGTTTCATACCAGGTTTTTGAACAGACAGGTTTAAAGTAAAAATTTTGTCAGTCATACAAACATTTCCAAACATCTAGAGAAAACATGCAGCTTAGAAACTTGCTTCAGAGAGAATATTTAAAAGGATGCAGAGTGGAATACTGACTGGTTGGGCTTGCATGATAGTCTGTGATGAGATGAAGCTTTTATTTAGGAAAAGCCAGAGCAAGCATATTGGTATTGAAATGGTTTTATTAAATACTTCAATAGAATATTTTCTTTGGTAGGAGAAAGACTGAAAATACAAAACAAGCCCTCTTGTATGCAAACCTCTGGCAAAGTCTTTCCAGAAATGTTTGTTCTTGACCTCAGAATGACCATGTAATCTCATTACAACCAGGTGTGTAATTAGAAGCTCATAACTGCTTTCTTAAGTTTCCTGTTCTTTAGTGCCAGAATTTGACTATAGGACAAGATCTCAAAGGAACAGAAACCATTTCTAGCTTGCCGCTGCTGCATTAGAAAATCAATCCATCCTTAATGGGTTGAAAGTGATTTTGACTTCTAGAATGTTTCAAATTTAGACTTCTAATTTGGAAACTTCAGGTGGCTCTATAGGAAACTGCTCTTCTCTAATTGCTAGGCTAACTGATTCTTAATCTTTTTGGTTTGATTTCCTAAATGGGAATTGTGCTGGTAGGAAATAGATACTTAAATTACATGACTCAGACTCCTGCAGCCCCCAGTATGTGCTCTTTTATCTTGTCTTTATCATTGCTTTCTTGATGTACTTTACAACCTGGCTCTGAGATTGGTCCCAGTCATTGCTGTTATCTGTGTTTTCAGAATTATTTCTCTGACACTATTGATCAAAGGAAGTCTGGTCTTCTACATGATTCCATTAGGATTGATATCACTTTTAATGGAGGGTAGATCTTAGGGCCATGGGTGAGACCATTTCTTTTCCATTCTCTTAGTCTTAAGATATGATTTGTGAATATTTTTGCCATTGGGCAAAAGTAGTTAATGTCTGAAGAAATTGGTAAAACTAGTTGACAGCAGAGAAGTAGGAATTTAAAATGAATTTCTTCCTGTTCTTTCAGATTTCAAAACTTCAAGTAGCAGTATTAAAATATTAAGCCCCATTTTACCTTTGGCTAAGCTTTCTGCATTTAGCACCTAAAATTATAAAAAGAAGGAAGAAGTATGCAAGTACCATATATGAATCTTTATGAAGACCTGGTAGTAATCCAGAGTGCTCAATAGAAAAAAAATTAGTAACCTGTCCATATACTGTCCCATCTCTCTTATTTTGACATTTTTGGTATGAATTTTCTTACTTACTATTGATGATCTATCATTATCTAACTGTAAAGATTTTTGTAAAAGGTAAACTGATTTCAGTTAATCTTCCTACTATCATCTGTTTCTTGCTTATTATTCCATAAGCTTTCTTCCCTGATTCATTTAACATTTTAAAAAAATTATTTCAAAAGTCTTGGCACCCAAAGACAGCTTATGGTTATTTCTGAAAAGTCTTGGAAAACTCTGGAGACCTGGAGACCTGGGTGTAGTATAGCATCAGGTTTTCTTTATTAAGAGTTTTTTTTAGTTTACTAGGAATAATTCTTAGAGAACTACTGTTTTGTTGCTCAAACCCTCTGTAAACTTTTTTTTCTTTTTAAAAACACTTGAATGTACTGGTTTTGGCTTCCAAACAATGGCTGAGGGACAAAGTAAGAAATAATTTTATAAAGCTTATTTTTACAAGGATGCTATTGAGGATGTGAGTTATTACTCTGTAAAGTCTCTTCCAAAGAATATCCCAGGCAACATTCCCCCTGTCACTTACCTCACCAGAAACTTGGAACTCCCTGACAGTTGGGCAGTTTCTATCTAATAGAGAATGGGAATTTCATGACTGACTGTATTGGTCACTTTTCAGTCATTGGGATGAAATACCTGATTCCCTTGATTTAAGGTGGATAAGTTTATTTAGCTCAGAATTTCAGATAGCTTGTTGGTTCTAAGGCAGAAATAGTATGGTGGAAGGGGTTGGTGGAGGAAAAGCTGCTCAACTTGTGGCAGCCAAGAAAAAGACAGAGAGAGAGAGAGAGAGAGAGGGAGAGAGAGAGAGAGAGAGAGGCTAGATAAGAATACAACCTTCCAGGTCTTGTGATCCATTCCCAATCAGACCCCACCTTCTAATAGCATATTTAGCATCATCATGATTATTATAGCATCATCACCATCTGGTCATCTTCTGAAAGATGATGAATGCATGAGACCTTTGAGGGAATTTCAGATCTGAACTATAATGCAAAAAATAACATTTTCTTTCTTGAATTTAGTGTGTAAAAGCTCAGAATCAAACAGATAATTGTATACATTAAGTGTGTTGGTTTTTTAACCTACATTTTAAAGAATAAAACTTACTCCTAATCCATTTTTACATGTTTATCCTTGCTTTGAATTCTTTTTAAAATTTCCATTTTTTTGCCCAATTCATGCAGAGTCTTAAAGTCTTTCTGGAATAATATGGAGAATAAATAAGTAAATAACTCAGAACTATTATATATTTCAGTTCTCTAAGTTGGCATTCTTCATACTAAAGAATGAAATTTTTGTTCAGTTTTCTTCTTTTATCTTCCCTTCATATCCAGCTTTAATCTTTCATGCATTGTTTATTATTTTTGATGTTGCATCATCATTATTATTGTTTTGAGAGTCCACTACTGACAAGAGTATAATTTACATTTCCATGTTAAAAATAATTTCTCTTCAAAAGAACATGAGTAAATATAACTCTTCAGTAAACTTGTAGAATAGTCTTATAACCTTTAGAGAAAGAAAAACCACTGTGAATCCTATGGTTTCTCAGGCATGTGGTGACAAGTAAGATGAAGCAGACTGTTTTGAAACTTTGAATTGTGATGCTTTTCTAATTGATTATTAGGTATAAGCAAGCTCAGTTGACTTGATTTTGTTAACCCCAGTTGAAAGCATACTTTGAAGTGCTGGAGCATGTTTTATAAAACCGCACTGTGAGTACCACTAAGAACCACAAGTAATTTATCATGGTGTGTTATGGTGTACATGTTTAACTGAAGATAAAAACAACAATGCAAAAATAAAAAACCCAATGAAATCTTTCAACTGCAATTAGGGTTGACTTTTATGCCCATAATATATTTTCCAAGGTCTTAACCAACAGTAAGAAAATAGGCAACAAGATTATATAGATGATGTTTGGGATGCATCTAGACGATGAGATCAGGTTGACCTTGATCATGAGTAGAGCTGTAGATAAAATGATTTTTAACATCCTTCTCTTTTCATGACAATCATTAGAGTTACTTTGTTCCTTCAAAGATGTGCAGTTCAAAGAATATGTGAGCCACAAAAAATTCTGCAACAATAACTTTGGAAAATTAGATGCCTAAAGTAATCAAGAGATCAGGTGTAATAAGTGTTTTCTAAGACTTCAGAAGTCTTTGATTATCTTTAAGTCTTTACCCTTACTCCTGAACTACAATCATTGTTGAACACTGCCAATTTTGTGTCTTTACATAGATCCAGATTCTCTGTCTCCAAGTGCCCTTCCCTTCATTTCAGAAATTTGTTTGAAAATGTGGCTCTGTGCTTTGCTTCCACTCTGAACTCTAATTCACTGCTTTGCCAATAAAGCAACTACTGAAATTACTAGTAACTAGGGAAGTCCAGACTCTGCTAACAGGAAATATTTATTTTTTTTCTCCATGGGCCAAGTTCAGGAAGAGGAACTGAATATGACAGATTCTAGAACATTCATAGAAGATTAAATTAGCATCCTGTCACCTTGTCTGGTTGTCAAGTCTTCAAGAAGTCTAGCAAGATAGACAAAAACACAGGGAAAAGGCTCTTACTTGAAACACACACACACACACACACACACCCCACACTTAAAAAAGCAAACAAAAAAGTAGGAGGGCATCAGTGAAGAAACCTCAAAAGAAATAATCAACAAAATGAAAAGTCAGAATATAAATTGAAAGAAAATACTTGTAAACTATATTCCAATAAGATGTTAGTATCCAAAATCTGTAAGGAACACATATACATCAGTAACAAAACACAAAACAATGATAAAATCCTCAAGTAGCCCAATTAAAAAATGGAAAAAGAACACAAACAGAATTTCTCCAAAGAAGACATGTCAACCAACAGATACCTGAAAAAGCACTTGTTAGCACTAGTCATCAGTGAAAACCAAAATCACAATTTATCACCTCATTTGTATTAGGATGACTATTTTAAAAAATCAAAAGGGGGGTGGAAAGCAAAATCAGTTATTGCAAATTGTTGGTATAAATATAAATTAGGGCAGCCAGTATGGAAAATAGTATGGCTAGTACTCCTGAAATTAAAAACTGAACTATTATATGACCCGGAAATCCTTTTTTCTTGGTATATAACCAAAGGAACCAAAGCAGCACCTCACAGAATTACTCTACTTCCTTGATCATTGCTGCAATATTCATAATAGCTGGGATACAGAAATAACTCATCTATCAATGAATGACAAGATAAATAAACTATATTCTAATTTATTATATATAATATACAATATAATTTATAATATAATAATTATATATAAAACAAAAATTAATAATTATATAATTATATATAACAATTATATTTATAATTTATAATAATATTTTAAATTATATAGAGATATAATTTAGAGTGTTATTCAGCCTTAATAAAGAAAATCTTACTATTAGTAGCAACATAGATCAAACTGGAGGACACTAAGCTAAGTGAAAGCCAGACACAGAAAGAAAAGTACTTCATGATCTTTTTTATATGAGAAATATTTAAAAATATGTTTGAATTCCTGGAACAAAGTAGAATAGTGGTCACTAGAAGTGGGAGATGGGGTAAGTGAATGTGCTGGTGGAAGAAATATATATCATAGTTACAGAGTTATAGCTATGTAAAATCAGTACATTTAGGGCACCAGTGTTCAGTAAGAGTAATGCAGTTAATGATATTGTACTGTACAATAGAAATGGGCTAAAAGAAAAAAGGTGCTCATGCTAGAAAAAAGGTAGCTAAGATGACTGCTGTGTTAATTGATGTTTCTACTAATCATATTACCATATATATAAATATATGTATATCCCACATTGTACAACTCAAAGATATGTATTGAGAAGCAAAATCTCAGAGGAGAGTAACGGATAACTTGAATTTCCTTATTCTTGGGGCTCTCAGGGGAGCTAGGGCTCATGGTGGCTCCTTCCGGCTGCCTAATGAAACTGCTGGTCATCCTGCTGCTACATTGCTGGCCCTCCAGAATGTGGAAGATTTCGATACTGTTATTTGTAGATTTAGTGTCTCTTATAGATTTAATTTTTGTCCTTTGACAAAGAAGATACATTCATGAGAATCCAGAAGCCAGAAACAGTAAAACCAAATAGTTTTGCTGAAAGACACTAATAAGAATTTAAGATGAAAAACTGTAAATTTGTAGGAATAGATTGAGGTATATTAAACACATTTTTCTTTTTTATATTGAAAATAATGATTTGATTCTTAAGATAAAGTTTTAGTTGTATCTAAAATGATTATTTTGAAAGATGAGG
>RJWT010035329.1:0-13484 GCA_004365215.1 Cuniculus paca | reverse complement strand
TGTAACCCTTTTTATTGATATGAGGACAGTGTAAGTAAATTTCTGTCTGTCCTGATTGAACCTAGTGAAAATCACAGAATAAACTACATGGGTATTACCTTATATTCCTTCAGTAATATTGATTATTATGTTAACAATTTTATGAAAATTTCCCAATATGTAACTGTCAAATATAATATTTGAAATATTCATTTAGTTAACTCCTATGTGTTTTTTAAGCATAAAATAACAAAAGAAAAATATCACACTTTTGTGAGAAATTTCTCACTGTAGTTAAAACACAGAAAACAAAAAGTCTACAAAAGCCTAGATTATTGCTGGCTGGAATATCATACAAACTGTGGTGAAGTGACAACTGGTGGTCAGCTTTTAACACCCAGCTGAGCTGAATCAGTGTGGTTCGGAGCGTGGATGTCCCATCTGAGAACTGAAAAGGAAGAAGCAGTGTTGTTGGTTCTCCTGCTGCCATTGGTTCTCCTGGAGGAGCTTGTCGCGTTTCTTTCCTGATAGGAACTTGGTTAATCTCTTCATCAGAGGAGCTTGGGACCTTGCTGCTGAGAATGGCTGCGGTTCACTTTGGGAGAGCTCTGGTCCTTACTTTGAGTGTCACTTCCTGGCTCAAGTGCAGACCCCTCAGTCTACTGGCACAGATCCTTCATCCCGCCGGACAGACTTTCTAGCTTTCACCACTGATTTTTGGCCTTCCCAGTGCAAGTCTGTGAAACAGTCTTGAAACAGACTTGCATGAGTCACTGCTGTGGGCTCCAGGCCTCCAGTTCTACTTGTAAGGGGCACTGTCATGTGCTCTAGGACTTCAGCTGGACTCATGCAGGACAATGCCATGAGATTGAAGCCCTCAGCTGGATTCTTTGGGTCTTTAGTGTATGGATAGATTTCCTGCACTTTTTTATGTTTGACCCTTTTGAGTGACTATTATAAAATAATTCTATAACTTATGTGTCTTGTATTAAATTATTTTCCTTGTAAACCTTGACTACAACAGAAACCCATATGGATTTATGTTCCTGAGGTGTTCTTAAGCAAGGGAAGTCCTCACTTACATTTCAAAGGGAAAAGTATAATGATAATTAAAATTTTTCCCTTTTTTTATATATCCTCTATCCATTTTAACCACTGCCTGGTGTTAGACAGTTTTTCACTGGAAAGTGCTCTGAGTGATTAAGTACATGAATCCAAGTTAAGCAAGATAACGTTATTCCCTCAATCTACTCTTATTATTTTGGAATGAATAGTTTATATCCAAGAAAATTACCTTTAGTATTCATCTCTGTCACTTGCTCCTTTTCTTCCTGTCAGTCTTTCTCTACTTCTATTACTCTCCAAGCAACATGAATCTTAGATTGGGTATTCAATGCAACTGTCGATTACTAATGCCTGATCTGAACATCAAATATAGGAGAGAATTCAAAGGGAAGAAGATTCCAGGCATCCATTCAGAGAAGCTCTCCTATGCTTAAGACTTTTTTCTAACTGAAGTTGATCGTTTATATTTTAAGTACAAATACAGAATTTCAAATTGAGCATAATATATACCTGCTAGCCTTTGTATGCCTTTGTCAATGTCTCAATATTAGAAGCACAACAAAACACATAAACCTTCTGTTATGGCATGAATCTAGATGTCTCTTTAATGCCTCATGGGGTCATATGTGTGGCTTTTCAGAGGTGATTGGATCTTAAGTGTGTGATGCTAGGATAGAAGATATGATGTTGGGATTGTTTCATGGTGTGATGCTAGCATAAAGGCTGCTCCAAACTGGGTGTGAGTGCTACCCAACCTAAAGACATGTAGTGTGGATAAGATATAAGGGATAGAAAGAGGGCCACTGTTTATCACTTGTAACATGCTGCTGTGCTGCCTTCTGCCTACAATGAACAGTCAGAAGAATTTAGATTTCCTATGATGTTTTGAGCTCACTATTTTCCTTCACTAGCTTGCTCAGAAATGCTAAGAGCAACCAGTCAGCATCATTATTGTCTTAGTTACTTTTTTCTCATTGTTGAGTCAGAATACCTGACACCTAAAGTGAAGGAAGGAGAGGTTTATTTCTTACAGTTTTGGAGGTTTCAGTCCATACTCAGCTGGTTCCAAGGGAGGCTGGCATGGCTGGGGGGAAGCTGTTCATGGTGGCTGCAAGCGGCAAGAGGGAACTGCACAAAAAGGGAAAAACTTGTCTCCTTTCCGATCTTACATTGTAGGTCAGCTCCACCCCTGGGTGGGCACAGAACTCACACCGTCACTCACAGCAATAGACAACAAGTCAATCACAAACGTTAGATTCGGCCACTTGCATGACCATATGAGGCTTGGAGGGGCCACCTACAAACCATAGCAATTATATTTTCCACTCTGCCAAAAGTATTCAAAAGTATCATTTATAGAGATGCTAAATTTCTTACATCTCACAAGTGGTAAAGCAGGATAAACAAATGGATCAACAATGTATATTCACACCAAGGACTATCAGTGTTCCCCATGTTATCAAGAGGAATCAGGGCATCTTTAGTCTTCATCAAATTAGAGCATTGGTTCCAGGAATCATAAAAGGCATTAAAGAATTTATCTTTACAATCTGCTTCTCTAGAGCCATTCCCAGTACTAAAATCTGTATCAGTCAGTGTTCACTACAGGAACAGACTTAATGTAAATGATATAAATGTATAAAGATTTACAAGGTAGGCTTACAATGGCCACCCACAGAGTCAAGTGTGTAGGAGGCAAAAGGGCTGTCTGAAGGCTGGAGATCTGAAGAATCCAGTCAAAGGTGAAGGCCTGGAACTTTGTGTGGTCAGGAGGACAGAAGTTCTGCATTGGAGCCAAGGACAACAGCTAAGGTGAAGGTGAAGACTGGAGTTCCTCCAAAGAAACAGAAGCAACCTTTCCTTCTTTGTTTCCTTTTTATTCCATTCAGTGGGTAAGCCTACCCAGGGTGGGTCTTCTGTCTTCAATAAATCCCCTCAGCTACACTCAGAGTTACATGATACAATATAGTTGGGCATTTCTTACTCAAGTTGACACAATCAGTTAACTATCATGGTTATCAAAGATAACATCACAAAGTGAGATATATTGTGACTTTCCAAAACTAAAAATGTTTCAAAGAAGCCAGGATGATTTAAAGCAGGAGATATAGATGTTGATGGTAGATACAGATAGATATAGATATAAATATAGCTATATGAAAGGAATGTGTTTCTCATTGAAATGGACAGAGAAATTAGTGTTAAAATTTGTCTCCATATCCTGAAATCTACATGAAATAGAAGTTTGCCAGATATTGGAAAAGAAAAGCTACACATCAACCTGCTTCTATGTGAATATGTGAAAATTTTACTCAACCAGAATACACATGAACAAGAGAGGAATCCATTAAATTTAGACACTCATATCATGATAAGCAATCTCTGAAGGTTAAAAAATCTCTTTTCCACCATGAACAAACTTGAAGTCAATCGCAATAGTAGCAATGTGCAAAAGACAAAGATAAGAAAAATTTTTTGAAATTTCAAAGGAAAATAAGTCTATTTACTAACAAAAATGTAATGTCTTATAACTGCAAGAAATTAATGTGTTAAAAATATAAAATTGAAATTAATAGCACAAATCAATACAAAAATATTTAAAGAAATTATGTCTTAAAAGTTTACCAACTATGGTGAAATTTTTGTATGGTTAATTTATTACATAGAAGTAACTGTAAGCTTTTGAGTCATCTTTCAAGTTTGTGTGACAAATTCATCTGGGTTTTGCTTTATTTTCAAGTGTAGGAAACCCAGTATATTATAGAATATCACAAATGGAAAAGCACACACTTCTATAGTTTCTGATGCAGTTTTGTATACATTTTGATAAAATATGAGGTGAGCAAACATTTTTGTAGAAAATTCAGAATAAATTTTACCCAAATTGTATAATATCTTAATGTAGAAAATGGTATATTCTTATGATAGAACAAAAGAATATCTGTAATTAGTCAAGGATCTCTTCAGTTCAGCTATTCCCCTTCTAGGTATCTTCCCTAAAGTGTTAAAGACATCATATTACAGTGATACATGCATACTAATTTTAGAGCAGTACAAATTTATACCCAAGTTAATAGCTAAATCTTGGACATAGCAAACATACCCATCCACAGAAAATAAAATATGATATTTTTACACAATGGAATATTACTGTGCCATAAAGATGAATGTGAGTCATTTGTAGAAAAATGGATGTACCTTGAGTCCATAATGTTAAGTAAAATAAATGAAAACACAAGTTTAAATACTTCTTCTGTTACATGAGGACCCTAAAATATAAAGGTCAAAATAAAAAATAATAGA
The DNA here is from genome assembly GCA_004365215.1 of Cuniculus paca. Taxonomy (NCBI): domain Eukaryota; kingdom Metazoa; phylum Chordata; class Mammalia; order Rodentia; family Cuniculidae; genus Cuniculus; species Cuniculus paca. The sequence continues at coordinate 9,137 of RJWT010035329.1, read as the reverse complement.
CTATATGGAGGTATATTTTTAAAAAAGTGAAAGGTTCCAAAAAGTGAAGAAAGGAAAAAGTAGGGAAGGGAGGAGGTCTGAAAAAATATTAAAGTTTATTATACAAGTATCAAATCCCCATAATGAATGTAATCATGTACTGCAAAAATATAACAATGAAAATAAAAATTTAATAAAAAATTATTTGAGGAAAATGAAAAGTAAAGTTGATGTGTTCATTGTAGTTATTCTATAAATTTATTGCCAAACTCATCAAAAAATCAGCAAGATATTTTCATGTAATTTGAGGAATTATTTTCAAATGTATGTTTCCTAAATTATCAATAAACTCTTCAAAATTAAGAAAGTTCAACAGGAATCAGAAACATAACACTAAACAAACAAGATGTTATTGTTCTAATACACTGGAAAACTGATAGTTTAAAAGTCTGATAATATCAGCACTCAGGAGGCTGAGGCAGGAGGATCACTGTGAATCTGAGGCCAGTCAGGGTTACACAGTCAGTTCAAGACTAGCCTGAGCTATGCAATGAGACCCTGTCTCAAAGAAATGTTCAATAATATCAAGTGGTGTTAAATATATGAAAATATTTTCTGGCAAATGTTAATTAACTATTTCTAGAGCCCAATTTGGACAATGCTTCATATATGTATCTATTTTCATTTTTGTTTTATAACACTTTGAAATGAAAATTATGAGTATTTAAATTGAAACAGATATGTTAGAAAAGGTATTGCTTATGTACAGAACTTTATCTCAACCTCATTAAAGAAAATTTTGCTTATAAAACAATTGTTCACTAATCAAGAAAGAAACACATATATTTTGTAATGGTTATGAACTAAAATATCATAACATTGAAATTTCAGGTTTTTAAGAAAAACAAATGTCCCATTAATGGTACAAATAAAATTAGAAAACCTAAATACAGCATCATTGAAAAATAGAATAAAGTGCTACTGTTACTTTTCTCTTTGCTGAGACAAAACATCCAGAATCCAGACTTAAAGGAGAAAAGGTTGATTTTTGACTCACAATTTCTGAGGGTTTCAAATCATACTCAGCTGATTCCAAAACAGAGTAGGGTGACAGAGGGTCATTGAGGAGGAGAAACAGCCAATGGCAGAGCAGAGAGGAGGCAGAAAAGCAGAAAGCAGCAGCTTTCTTTCTTTCCCTTTATATTCTTCTCAGGCAACAAGTCTACTGATTGGTACCTGGTTGTAGCTTCCCATTACTCATACTCAGAACAATGCTAAACCACTCAGTGAGCCAATTTGTTATGACACCCTAAATCCATATTCACACATTCTTCATCAACATTCACACAACCTAGATCCAGCCACCTCAGAAAAGCCCTATCTATTGAGCACATGATGCTTTGGAGAGACATCTAGGTACAAGTCATAACATAAAGCAACAACATGGATGGCACAACAGAGATAAAAAGACCTATGTGTTTGATTATATAGTTCAGCCATAGGTGAAGGCAGGCTGAAGCTGGATGGAGATATGGTCTTCAGACAAATATGTTCTGTAATAACTACTTCATAGCTCACCTCAATTTGAAATACAGATCTTATAATTTTCATCTATAACTAATCTAATATATAAGTTAAAATAATTTCAGTATTTGTGAGAATCAAGTAAGCATAAAAAATATTAAGCAGAACTACATTATTATGGACAGAATGTGGACATTCAATGTCTTGCCATTAAATAGGACAATACCTAGTTTAGAAATATATTTCATTAGATCATTTTATTCTTGCAAAACTTTTTTCATTTCCAATTTTCAGTCATGTGTGTTTTTGCAATTTGAGATGTACAGTTTTTTCAATTTGAGATGGTTGTATGATTTTCTTATTATTCAGTCAGTTTCATTAATCAATGTTTCTTGGTAATTCTTCATTTAGCGTTGTTTGCATCTGTGTTGAAAAAGAAACTGGCTAGATTCATGCTTTTGCAATGTGTATAAAAGATTCTATTGCCAATATCACCTAAGGCAGAAGATCAAAGCTGAAATGTTCAATATTCTCCTGTCCTGAAGAAAACCAGTTTACTTGATGTAAAGACAACTGGCATGGGGAGTGGCTGAAGCTGATCAATTATACATGCAGGGTTTAAGAAAGGCCAGTCCTGAAAAGGCAGAGATCCCAAAGTGAGCCAGGTAAACAAGCTGACCCAGCTCTGAGAAAGCAAGGGGCCCAGGCCAGCCAGGCAAACAAGTTGCTACCAGAGTAATTGAAATTGACCTCATCCTCCTTAGTGTATAAATAAAGGTACTATGATGGTTGAACAGTTCCTTTCTTTCCATCAGAAAAGAAGATTCCACCTCACCCCAGATTTCTGTGTCTTGTCTTTATTTCTTCACGTTCTTTCCACCATTCGCTCTCCTAATCCTAGGAAGTTTGAGAGTGGTGTGGGTTGTGGCACATTTGTTATACAGGCTGCATTTTTATGCTGTGCAAATTTGGTGATGCTGTGCATCATTTTTAGGATTTTTCCATTTATTTGAAAGTTTTACATGCAGAAAAAGCATGTAAAATATACAGTTCCTAAATCTGATGTAGGCTATTATGATATCCTTCTACTTTCTTTTCTAAACGAATGAAGTATATGATTACCAGTTTTAGTGTTTAAAATAACCACACTGCAGCTGTATTTTTGACTTCCATAGAAATATTTTTTAGCTTTTTTTTTTCTTTTTTGGGTTCTGGAAATTGAAGTCACCTCACTTGTCATGCAGGCACTGCACCACTGAGCTAAATTCCCAGCCTAGATGTCCATAGAAATATTATTCGATCTCATTTTAATTATTTTTGACTTTTACTTTCTGGGGAATTGTTTGAGGTTTTTTATTAATTTTTATGCACAGGAGCTTAGGTCATTGATTTTCTGCCTTTTTCTAAAGCACATAGCTGATACTATAAATTCTCTGAAAACAGAATATTGACTTCATATAAAATTTTTATTTTGTTTCATCATTTAGTTAAAAGTATTTCCTTTTTTGCTTCATTGTTTTTTTTTTGACTCATAGGTTACTAAGACATACATTATATCATTTCAAAATATGAATTAATGTATCTTGAATTTTTTTATTTTAGCCAGAATAATATACAAGTGGTCTAAATTAATTTTGACATTTGATACTTGCTGTAAAAATTATCAATTGATTCATTATATAAAGTATCCTCTGTGACTTGAAAACACATGTACATAAATTAATTTCCTTGTGTTTATTATATATTCCATGAAGTTATTGAATTTGAAACATGCTTTTTGATCTATTGCTGAAAGAACTTACCATTTCAGAAAACATTTCATTTTTTTTTCAGAGGTTACGAGCAGGATATATTTATTGAGAGAAAGAAAGAGTCTGACCAAGAGAGAGGCAGAAGGGGTCCCGATCGGTTTGCCCAGAAAACAATTAATTTTAAGATTGTTAAATTTTCCTCTTCTTCATTGTTTGCTATGTTATTAAAAGCATATGAATTTGGAATTATTTTTTCTTTATGTTTTTACTGTAACAAACCCTTTTTTATCTAAAATAATAATTACGATTGGAGCTTAACTAATATTAACAGAAAAATATGTTTTTAATTATATCTACTCAAATATCTTCATTTTAAATTTCATATTCACATACTAAAATTTTTCTTTGATATCAAACTGGTTGCTTTTATTTAGTCTTTGCTAGATTTCAATTGGAGTATTTAGTTTTTATAAGAGTATGTATATGTGTGTATATATGACTAACTTATGCATATATATTTTGAATATGAGTATATATCACATATTTAATGTTTATTGAAATAAATTTACCCCTTATTATGGATTTCATTTAGATGAATTCTTTTAAAATTTTGTATATTCTTCAGTATTAACTTCTTAATTAAAGATTGTTTAACTACTATGTAAGTTTGGTAAAGATTACAATAATTACACTGATTTATTAAATGTTACATAGATGGTACTTTACTTCCTCGACAACACACTTTATGATCATGGACCATTGAGAACACATAACATTTATTTATCCCTTCCACTTATGTATTTCACTTTTATGTATTAATTTTTTTTATAATTTAACCTTTCCCCATGTCATTTTTTTGTCACTACTCAAGAAGATATAACACCATATTTACCACTTAATCATTTTTACTTTTTTCTTAATCTTTTGTGATTTCGTCCTGCATCACAAACCTTCCAGATGGAACTATTACTTGCACTTGAAGAACAGTTTTTTAACTACTACTACTAGGTAAATTCTCACTGTTTCATTTTTACCTGCAAATGTCTTTTGAAATACATTTGCCTGGATGTTGCTTCTAGATTAGCAATTATTTTCTTCAGCACTTTCAATATAATATGTTGTTTTACACTGGATTCCATTTTTCAATATATAATTTAACTGTCGTTGCTTTTATTCCTTCACACATTTGTGTCCTTTTGCACTACCTCAGATTTCTTTTCAGCTCACGTATTTCAAAAGGCATAGTATGACTTGACCTCATGTATGCGTCTGTGTATTTGTATGATTTATATTTGCTATACTTCATAGTAGTTCTTGAACTGATGATTTAATACTTGTCATCAGTTTTGAAATTTTTGTATCTCTTCAAACTGCTTCTGCCTAAATTCCTTCTGTCTTCTTCACATACTCTAAGATATGAATAATAGGCTTTCAAAATATTTTATAGTGCTTAGCTATTCATCAAAATTTTGAGTTACAGTGGTACCTTGGTTCATGAACTTAATTTGTTCCATGATTCAGAGGAAGATGGCCAAGGTCATGTTCATCACCTAGTGTGAGTTTGCAAATGGAAACAAAATTTTGCCAAATGCTTCTGTTGAAAAAATGAATTGTTCACAAAACGAGGCACTTGTGACCTGAGGATTTACTGTACTTTTGATAAACTTTATTGTGGATATTTTTCTTTTTTCTTTTTCTTTTTTTTCTTTTGTGCCATGGATTGAACTCTCGACCTCATGCTTGGCAGGCAAGTGCTTATGTCACTGAGCTAAATCCCTGGTCTATTTTCCTTTTTACTGTCACACAGTTTGCTTATTCTTTGCAGCTGTGTTTAACATATCATTAAAACCTGTTTTTTAAGTCTTCAATTTCAGATGCTATTTTCAATTCTGTAATTTATAATGGATTCATTCTAATAGTTCCTCATTTTCCAACTCATCAATTTTGTTTGCTGAATTATTTTAATCATATTTAAAAATGAAACTGAAAATTCTGTAATTTTGTGTTGCTTATTTTGTCCATTGGATTAAGGAGACATACTGTATTTCTAATGGCATATAATTTCCTGATACTATGTTTACTTGACTGTAGTTTTGTAAGTATATGAAAGATATTATATTTATGTATTTATTCGGTCTTTTGACTGTTGTCATCTAGATATCCTCATGAAGTCTCATGCTGTCATAGGTGGGGATTTTTTGAGGTAGCTAGATCTAGGGTGTCTGATATTGGAATTAAGTGTGTGATGCTGGGATTAAGGATATGTAATTACTAAACTAGTCCACTGATTGATTTGGCACAGATCTGGGTGTGCGAAGGCCCTCCTGGGTGTGGGTGTACTATCCAAAGGGCAGGTGACCTGGAAGGAATCATAGAGAGAGGCAGGCTGCTGTTGCTGCTTCTGCACTACTGCACTGCTTTGCTACCTTCATGCCTTCTGCCCATCATGAACTGTTTCTCTTTTGTGATGCCCCTCTGACATACCACCTGCCTCAGGGCAAGCCAAATATGAACTAAAACCTCCACCAACTGTAAGCCAAATAAACCTTTCCTCCTTTAACTTTGAGTGTTGGGTATTTTGTCTCAGCAACTACAAAAGTAATTAAAACAGCTGTTCATAACAGAATGTGTATCTAAAGAGTGGTGTATCTGTCAGATAAATATTTATATTTTTTAATTCTACATAATATAGTGTGTAATTTTTAAGTCTAAGTAGTTACATCATTGTTCTAGAGACCTTTTTCTTTGAAGCAGTATAATGATAAAACTTAGAATCATATTATATGCTTAGTATTCTGTGAGTATTAAGGGACTATCAGTGGAATGCAGTAAAATAGAAGGTCACAGAAAAGTTCATTTAAAAATACTGGACTAAGCAAATTTAAATAAACTTATTTTGTTATTGGATTTCTCAGATATTAATATGGACATGAATTAATAAATCTCTGAGATATTCTTAAACTATCTGATATTTTTCACATATTTGCTCACATAAAATGTATGTTAATAGAACATCATCCAGAGTAACATTTTGTTAATAACATTTTGTGCCCTACATTTTTGGGTATTAGACCAGATGAACTTGAGATAACTTCTGCCTTTTCATGACATGAATTGAAATAATTAAATTTAAGATCAAATAAAGGATCTTGTTAGCAACTGTCTTCTAGTGTATGAACAACTTTTCAAAGAAACATACTGACCATCTGTTCATTTGTTCCACTGAGAATAAAAAAAAGCATGTGAAACTTATGTTTGAGATAGGTAGAGTCAGGTTAGATGCTAGAAACAACTTACTGACATTAAGGGTTGTTTAAACACAAAAAATCACTACCAAGGGAACATATATGATCTTTTTCTCTGAACATCAATAAGAATAAGACAGACAACCATCTGTTTCAGGGGTTCCATTTGTAGCCCTACTTGAAAGCACAGTCTTGAATTAAAGCATGGGTGGAGAAAATCTCCATTTTAAAAGATAAATATCCCTTGGACATTGAAGAAATAAAAACTGTAAGATAAAGAAAGTGATCTAATTAAAGAATATACGGTAAACAGAACTCTCGTGAAAATCAATAGTAAAAATAAAATTTTAATGAACTTTTAGATAGATTTATGTTAAAATATTTAACATTTAATATTTAAAATTGAATCAGGGCCTGATGGCACATGTCTATAGTTTCAGCTACTGGGACAGCTGAGGAGATCAGACATTGCCGCCCAGACTAGGAACACAGTGAGATGTTTTCTCAAATAATATATACAGACATTGAATTGTCTTTTACAGTGTAGAATGTCAGCATTTGAAACTGTCCTTACTTAGATTATTTTACTTTAGACATTAATAATCTCCCATTTATTTTATTCTGTTTTATTTTATTGTAAGTAAATTTCATTAAATTATAATTCATATGTAAGGAAATCCCTGTTCTTTAAGAATATCAGTTAAAGATTTTTTAAAAGAATGCACATTGAAATAAAAGAGATGGGCTTTTTTTTTTTTAGGTAATTGAGATTGAACCCTGATATTTCATACTGAACTACATATCCTGCCATCCTTTTTTTTTTTTTTTGAGACTGAATCTTACCAAGTTACCAATGCTGGACTTGAATTTCCAATCTTCCTGCCTCATCCTTCAGGAGTGCCTATATTACAGAAATCTGCCACCTCCCCAGACAAAAGACTTTATTAACCCAGACAAATTTTTCTTATGCAACTCTATCCTTAATTACTAACCTTCAGTGAATTAACAATCTAAATTAGATCACTCTACATCCATTTGATTATTATTAACCTATAGAAAGGAATTTAGTTCCTTTCTAGTTTTTGTCCTCCATTAACAAATCAATTCTAAATATATTATATAAATATTTTGATACATTTGCTTTAATTTTATGTTGTAAGACAGTTAAAAGGGGAATTTCTGGGTGTAGAGTAATTATAGTTTTAACATTATAGGTAAATACCAGATAGTTTACAAAAATGCTTTTTCACTTTACGATTTCACCTGCAAGGTGCAGGAGCTCCTATTTTTCAATGTCTGTGTCATTATTTTCAGTCTCTTGAATTTTACTGTTTTAGTAGAAGGTAGGGGTATCTCTATGTTATGACTGATATTAGCATCTTTTATGCCTTTATTGGGCATTTGCAATTGTAATTTTGTGAATTGCCTATTCAGTTTTGGGCATGTTATTTTTTATTCATGTTTAGGAGTTTTTTTAATTTTGGTATTGAATTGTTTTGTGTGATACAATAAGCACAGTAGTTGTTACTATTTCTATCAGACTTTTTCAGTTTCTTTTTTTGTTTGTTTGTTTGTCTTTTTGAGACAGGGTCTCGCTATGCAGTTCCGCCTGGCCTTGGGCTCACTTTGTAGCCCAGACTGGTCTTAAATTTGCAACAGTACTCCTGCCTCAGCCTCCCGAGTGCTGGGATTACAGGAGCGTGCCACCATGCCTGACTTTCAATTTCTCCTTCATGTCTGTTTTGAGAAATTTCAAACTTGGGTTAAATGTAAATTATCATTTTTTCTTTTATGGTAAAGATTTTTGTATCCTGTAGTTATCAATGGTTACACAAAACCTGTTTGACTACCTAAAAGATTATGGTAAAATCTGAAAGCACGATTTTGCATTCATCTGTTTTGCCTTTTTTTATTAAAATTATTTATCACATTTTTATTTTATATTTTATTAGTACATGTTCATAGTACATAATGATCACATTTATCATGGGGGATTTGTACATACACACAACACATCTAAATTCTGTTTTTTGTCCCTTTGCCCTCCCCTCCTGCCATCCCTTTTTCCCCCTCCCCATTTATAAAAAAGAACTGAAGGGAAAAATAATCCAAATGGAGCTTTGCTTTCGCCTTTTAATTTTGCTACCTATTTGATTAATGTATTCTGAAGTTCACTTGTTAAGTGCGTATGTTCTTGTTATGACTTCCTGATAAATTTATACTTTTAAGTTATGAAATATTCTCTCATATTTCCTTAATGATTTGTACTGGACACTGTTTCATATGGTAGTAATATAGATTTATGTCTTCCTGAAGCTTACCAATGATAGATAAAATTTTGTCTCCCTTTACTTTTAGGTGTCAATTCTTCATGCATGGTGTTATCTGTTGTGTCTGCATGTAGTCTGATAATATGTGCCATTTTATTAATGTATGTAGTAACTTAAGTGTAATATAATTATTGTGTTTAATTATGGCTATCATTGGTTGTTTTTGCCCAAGTAATTTGATGTCTTAATTTATTCTTTTAGAATTAACTGTACTTTACACTCTAAATTTTATTTTAAATTCATTTCACATGTATTTAAAATTGACTTTATGAAAAATAAGTTTAAGCTCTTTCTTAAACAATCATCTT
>RJWT010035328.1:0-13489 GCA_004365215.1 Cuniculus paca | reverse complement strand
ATCTATCTATCTATCTATCTATCTATCTATCTATCTATCTGGCTGTCTCAAAGATACTGGTACATGCCTTCTTCATCATGATAGCCTGGAGAACTCCCCCATTCAATTCCTATAATCTGAATCTTGCTAGAATATTGTTTTTCAAATTGATTGAACTGTAAGTGGATAAGTCCATTATATTTTCCTGTGTGCTTAGCACTAACACCAAATGTTATGATTATCGTGTTTATTAGTCTCCCCCGCAGTAAAATGTTCAGTAGATTTTTGTAGAAGGAATGAGTGACAGATAATAAGTAATTGAGAGAACAAACATTTAAGGTGGCCACTGAACTTCCTAGGAGGAGGGTATTTTGAAACAATTTGTTAAACATGACAATATTTTTTTAAACAAAATGTTTATGCAGAGTTTATGTTGGAGGAATGCCCTGTGAGCTTCTCAAACCACAATCTGATGATTTGTAAGTAATTAATTTTCTTTATATAAGTAGCAGATATGAACATACTAAATTTAAATAATTGCTGGAAAAACTGTATAGCCAAATGCTTTACAATACAGTATAATCTATAATATTTATAAGGTAAATTAACATTCATTTATATTGTTACAATATTCCTTGTTATAATGTCAGATTTTTCTAGATGTAAGAAAACAGATTTTCCAGATATAAGAAAACAGGTACATTTTAAAGATAGTTAAGTTTTCCTTTCTTTGAGAATGAATAAGCAATGTGTAAGTATAGTTTTTATTTTTTCTACTTTTAAATCAGCTTTATAATATTATGTGTTATATCCTACTCTGTTTCCAATATAGTATGCTATGAACCACTATTTAGGTTATTACAAGAAAAACGTTTTGAGAACTATCTTTATCAAATGATTGTTTCAGGATTGTACTTTAAATTCTTTAAAAGAAATATTAAAGAGGACATCAAAGTTAATTACAAACTATTTTATTGTTATGTGAAATTTTATTTAAATAGCTTCAGGGAAGTCTTGGAAATATTTTCGTTTTATAGAAATTTTTGTGGTAGCAATAGTTTCGATCCTGATGCATATTCTGAAATGAGATGTTTAAAAGAAAAAACAAAGTACTCTAAAAATTGAATGTTAATATATACTTTGTTATTAACATGTATACTTGTTAGGTATGGTCTAAAACTAGATCATCCACACTCAGACATGGGTGCCATGATTTGTAAGGTGACTGGAACTTATATTGGTAAGTGCTGATCGCCTCTCTTCACAATTGTCTGACGCCTGACTCTGCTTCCCTATTCTGTGTTTTCTTCGACCTCTCTTGCCTTTTTAAAAAGATTTTTTTCCCTTGGCTTTTTTTTTTTCCTTCATGTAAATGTACACGATTGTAATTTTTCTTAAGGTTCACATATTAAGTAAACGACTTTGCATTTCTTCTTTCCCCCAGAGGATTCCATGGCTAATTAAGCTGTTGCCTTCATTTCATGCTGTGTTGTGTTTCCCCCTTTGCTCGCATATTCCAGACACAGAGACCTTTTGATTCTTGAATGAGTTTTCCTCCTTCTTGTCTCAGGCTTTTGTAAACATCCTAACCTGAAAATTGCAGATAAAATGTCTGTCCTCAGGAAAATCTCCTTGGGCCTCCTGCTCTTCATTCTCAGAGCTTGCTTTTCTTTTCCTGATGGCCCTATCGGAGTTTTTAGCTCTCTGTGTCATTGCTCTTGGCGCGCGTCCTTCGCTGGACAGTGCGTGCTGTTAGGTGAGGGGTGAGCTCACCCTGCTTCTCCACCCTGCCAGGGCCTCTGAACAATTAGAGCTGTACAATAAGCAGAGATTCCAGGGCATGGTTACGAATCTGTTCTTGTATTATTCTTTATTCCTAACTACATTTTGTCAGAATTTTCTAGTTATAACCCCAAGACACCTTATGTTTTTATATTGTAGGTACTTTTAAGAGATAATTAAAGACAAAGACAAAAAAAGATTCTTACAAGAAAGAAGTAAACAGATCATAGCACAAAACTTTCTTTTCAATGAATTAAGAGAAACTAGTTCTATAAATGAACCCAATTAGCATATATATTAAAATAGATTTGAAATAATGGAATAGGTAATTTGGGGAATTATTCAGTTTTCCCTACTTCCTATTTATCTGTTGCCTTATCATAAAATAAAAAAAATTATAGAAAGAAAAGAAAAATATAGTTCAGCTTTCATTTCTCTGAGGATTGAAAGGTAATTTATGAGTACAGTTTTATTTCATCTTTTCTGCTTTTGAATCATCTTTATAATGTATAGTTGCTGCTCTCCTGTGGCTGACAATTTAACTGATTGTGTATTTTAATTAATTCCAGGTCATCACAATGTCAGCTTCATTTTAGACAGTGATTATGGAAGGTAGGTCATTTTGTAAATAATAATTTTCATAATTGATTCAACTGGGTAAATAAAACAAAATGTATATTTACTTCATGCCATAGATTCACAGATTAAAGAATTAATCATTTTCCTCCCCAAAATTAGCATTTAGAGTCAGTAACTTTTTTACTTGTGTTTTGTGTCTCATGCATGACCTTTCAATTATTGAGAATCTAGCACTAAAATAGCAAATAAAAAGTCTTTAACTGTGAAATTGAAATGTATTATTTTATGTCTTGTGGCTCTTCTCATTTAATTATAATTCTTTTGACAACTAAACTAATTAAATTTTGATTTGAACTACCGTAAAAATAAGTAGAACTTCATGATTAATATTGCCTGATATTTTCTTTTTATATTAAGGCAGAGTTGTGCAAGATGATACTTATAGCCATCAGTTACATATCTTAGCACCAAAATATTAATAACTCATATTTATAACTTTTAATAAAGCTAGAACTCATTTCCAGATATCCTGTATCTTAATTTTAGTAAGATTTTCATGTGTCCAAGGAACTATCAGAATATGCAAATTGCAACACATTACAAATCTCATGTTATAGATGATAACGACAAACCTTTAGTGGCAACCTCGGTGTGAAGGACTTTACATACATTATCTAGTTCAAGCCTTCAAAGAAACTTTAGATTGAATGCTATCATCGACCCCATGATAGCCACTGGCAACATGAGAGAAATGTTAAGTAATTTGCCTCAGGATATTCATTAATAGAAGCTATGAAAGTAAGTGACTCCTGTAGTCTAACACCAGCAACTGAGCATTTCATTTTAGTGCTCTCCAATGGCCATTGGAAGGTTCCAGCTATCAGTACCACATCTCATCACTACTCATGGTCCTGATCCAGGATTTTTTTTTTAACCATGTAGGATTACTACATCCTTAGGAGCTTTTACAAATGTAAGGGCACTGTCACAGTAACTAGGCATGTTAATGGCATTAGTGGTCGAGATGATGATACGCCAAACCTAAATGAATTATTCTGTCCAAAATGTCATAGGGTCTTTCACTGAGAAAATGAGTTAGACCTCAGAAAACCAAATAAATGGCAACATCTAGCATATAATACTGTACTAATGGTTGTAGTAGGTCAATAATAGGATAAGTCTGTTGATTTTTTTCTTTCTTTTTCTCTCTCTTTTTTCTTTTGAGTCTGACAAGAGATTTAATGATTAGAAGTTTGAAAAGAATGGCAATGCTAGATCAAAGTGTATTGTTTTTCTGGTCAGTATTCACATACTGCAAGAGAAGGTCAGATTTGGTCCTTCCCTGAATGGAACTGCGTTTCGAGTTGATCCAAAAGTCACAGCCACTGTATTGAGAGAGCATACAGTACTAGCCATCTGGAAGCAGAAAGTGTGTCACGGAGTGATGTCTGGCCTGGACACTGTCTTATACACCACTATAAACTAGGCTGAAACAATGAAAAATAGTGTAGTTCAAGGACAAATCAGAGTGGAAGCCATGAGATGCTGCTCGGATACACCTTTGTATTTATGTGGGACAACTGACTTAGCCCTATGATTTAAAAGCTGTTTTCTGCAAGGACAGCAATACTTACATATACTTCATTAAGATCCAGCAATAGAATTATACCAAAAATATTAACAAAGCATATTAGTAGTAATAGTCATTGTTTTAATTGATTGTTGGAACTATGTCTGATTCATTTATCCTCTCAGTCTTATTCCTTCTAAGATGGAAAAAAATGAATTTTTAGTTCTGAGTATGTATGAAAAGTATTAATCACAAAATCCATCATTTGTCACTCAGAAAAATAATCATCCAAATATAAGTGGTTTGAATGATCAAGGCCGAGTATGCCTTAGCTGAGTTATGCTAAGTGTCTATAAATCAATATGCTGTGCTAACAGTCCCACAAACTTTCCCTGTAAAAACACTACCAAGTTCACAGAGAAGATAGGCAATATACTGCATTAAATCGCTGATTCTGTGATCTTGATTTTCAATTCCCTTTTCCTCTTTTAGCTAATGGCTAACTTTTATTATTAATGTCTTACAATTGAGGAAATTGTTTTTATGCAAAATATCCTCAGGAATTTAAGATAATTGTTAAAAATATTACATTTACTATTTAAAAACAAGTTTTAAGATTGCATGGCATTTAAAACTATTAAGTCATTTTAGAAATTATAAAATGCATAGTTTACCAATTTCAGGAGCATTCCTGAATATCAAATGAACCAATTAAAGACCAGTGAGCTACCCATTCTGTATCTCTTTTAATAGCTAGCCTTCCGTCTGTTCTTTTCCCAAGTTCAAATGACAGCTGTTCCAAACTGATAAGGTTTAGATGAGACTGCCTTAATTGAGAAATGCCTAGTCATTATCAGTGAATTAGTGAAAATCACCTCACTGTCATCCAAAATAAATTACATTCAAATTTTATTTCAGGAGGCAATTTTCCTAGGAACTTATGAAGAACAGTTAATTTTTAAGATGCAGGATCAGGTCTGAAATGTTGTTGAAGACAGCATGGTTTCAGATCTTTGGGAATCAATTTAGAGTCTTATAACATAAAAATATACAATCCAGTATGAACCTCTTAACGAGTTTAACATAAAATAATTCAAGCAACTCTTTACTCTTGTGCAGGAACATTGTAATGCCTGGGTTAGATTTTAGAAGGATTCATTGCTCATCTCAACCACAAGCTTTATGTTATCCTTTTAGACTCTAGTTCGGTGTATCCTCAGTGACTTTTGAATCTTAAAATTCTTATTTGAATTTCTTAATATTTCAAGTTATGAATTTTATGGAGGTAATTAAGGGAAGAACATTTAATTTCCAGAATTCTTTTCTAATCTCCAGGTAGTGAAAGTGGAAAAAAAATACATATATATCAGAAAATATGCACAAATATTAAGTCTCTGTGTTTCTTAAGGGTGAGATAAACCTGTTGTTAATTTGCTCTCATCCGTCTGTACTATTACTTAGTGTATTAGCGGCCAAGGAGGGGTACTATGTGGCGTATAGGTTAGGACCAGGGCTTTGGATTCAAAAGTGTCTGGGTTCCAATCGTGTTTCAGTCACTTGCTGTCTTTATCATCTTACGTAAGCTAAGTAAATTGTTTAATATTTTCCTGACTCATGTGGTTGATGTAGGATCAAAGTGTCATAATAAGTTGAAAGCGCTTAGCTGGATTTTCCTAGGACCTATGGAGGTTCTAAGAGAAGGGACAGTGGAGTAGTCAGCAGAAGAGCTCAGACACATGTAGGACTGTCCTACTGTGTCTTAGTCTGCTTGCATTTTGTCCATACAATATCTTAAAGTCAACTTTATTAAGGAATAGTTTGCATAGACTGAAATGTACACATGTGATGTGTACAGCTTAGTAAGTTCTCACAAGTGAATATACACATGTAACCAACAACCAAATCAAGATATAGAAGGTTTTTGTTTTCACCCAAATGTTCTGTCATGCTTCTTTGCAAGCCTTGATATGATTTCTATCGCTATTGTTTTACAAAAATCCTAAAATTAAAGGTTATTTTTTAAATCAGGAATTTATTTTTTTAATGTATTTATTTATTTTTTTATTTTAAAGAGAATAAAACAAACCAAAACAGAACAGAACAAAACAAAGCGAAAGAAAACAGAATAGAGTCAAACATAATATAGCATTTTAAAACAGAACACTGCAAGCTATACAGGTTTTCAAAACATAATAACAGGAGATTAACAGTGGTTACCCTAGTGTCACTTGCTTTCTTCAAAATGGTTGTTCATACATTTACAGACCATAAACTCAAACAAAACAAAGTAATATAAAACCAGATAAAAAAGAATAGCATTACAGGTCTTTAAGTCAGACAACAAGAAACCAGCAATGGCTACCATAGTGTCTCATTTTTCAAAAGATCTGTTCCTATCTTCTCACATATTGCCTTCAAATAGTAGGAAAGGGACTTAAACCAATCAAATCAAAGAATAAAAACACCATTGGATTTCAGAACCATTTCTCCATATTTATCAGGAATTTTGTATCTTATTGAGCCTTTCAGTTTCTTACACTGGGGAGACAATGTGGTGTTTACACATGTGTGTTTGGTTTATTTCACTTATGAGTATGGTCTCAAGTCTCATCCATTTACCTATAAAAGCCCCAATGTGATCATTTTTTACAGCTGAATAGTACTGCATTGTATAAAAGTACCACATCTTCTTTATCCATTCCTAGTAAATCAGGAATTTAAATGAGAGTTTATTTTCTTTAAACAGGAGTTTCCCACAGAAAATGGCATATTTTGTTTCTTCTCTCAATAGAATTTCAATGTTTCAAACATTTGCAGGTATGTGACATTTCCTCCCAATGTGTAAGTGGGTGTAGGGAGATGGTGTATACTTAATTTCATCAAATCAAAGTAATAATGATTATAAGATGTACTATATTTTTTATATACTGACAGGAAAGGAAAATTACCTAACATGGGAAGGATGCTGCAACGTTAAGCCAGGGTCTCCAAAAACTATATCCTTAGTGAAAGATGGATTGAAAGTCAAAATTACAACACAAGCAGGAAACTTGCATTTTTCAACTCTAGTTGTTGGTGAAGGGAAGAAATAAAGTTTCCCATATCAATTTGAACCACAAGTCAAAACTCTTAATTATGCTGTCACTGTAGTTCAGAATAATCCTGTAGCAGTTTTTAATTTAATTTAATTCAATTTACTCACTTTAAATTGTTCTCAGTTTGATATGATAGATTCCCTAGGAGAGTATCAGAGGCCAACAGAAATGCTCACCTTGAAGAACTGTATTTGTCCAGTCAGGAGTGATGGAGAGATACGTTCAGATTTTAAAGATATTCAAATGTGAAAAACGATTCAAGGAATTAAAATGTAAAAAGACATGTGTCTTAAGTGGAATCAATCAAGTGGGAAATATTCCGAGACTTTTCTTAGAAATTTATTTAGTGCAAAATTTGTGTGCAATAATGCGTAGAACTTTGATATAATTACTAAGAAACTATTTTAGTAAGGATTTGCCATATGTCATATCCTGGGCTATTTTATTTGTACATAAAGTTTTTAGGTACAAAGAGTCTAAATATAGTTAAATGAATTATATGAGAAAGTATAAATGCAAGATTTTGGTCCCTAATTATGAGAATTACAAGATGCATTCTTCAGGAGTGTATGGAATAAGAGATGGTTTAACCTCTCTTTTTGTTGTGTTGTTTTGTTTTGTTTTGCTTTGTTTTGCTCTAAATATCTGTGCTCAGCTCAGGTTTTCCTTGCACTTTCCACCCCATCCCCTAATTACTATTATCTCTTTAACACCAGTCACCACTAAAGTCTGGTCCCCTTTGGAATGTAGGTCTCTGTGAAAGTTGTTCATTGTCTGCTTTGCAGTATTGCATACCAGACAAGATAATGAAACACCTAATTTGTTCAGCTGGCTATCTATTCCCTACATTCTATTAGGTGCTATGGCTAGGTGATTTGGAAATCTTTTTTAAAAGAAGTATGTGGATTTACAGGGCATAATCATGGCATTTTAAAAATGTGCTTTCTTTCCCCAGAGGTTACTATGATTTCACCTTCGAAAGGAGGCATTCAAGGTGGTGCCACACTCAGAATCAGCGGTCGGTTCTTTGATCAGACTGATCTCCCAGTGACGGTTCTAGTTGGAGGTACTTTTCATGATTTTTAATATGCGACTTTCTAAGAACAAATGTTGTCTGTTCTTTAATAATTTGTAAATAGAATAACAGTCTTCCCTCAGTTATTATATTGAAGTAAAAACTGGATAATTCACTCAACTGGGGGGCTCAATACCCTTTCTACCTCAGTTTTCCAGAGATATCGATGGGACCAGAGCTGAAGCTATGAGGGTGGCACCAGAGGGTATTGTATCACGGTTGCCATCTACAAATTCCTCACCACACTCTATCTAATAAGCTTTTAAACGTCCTTTTGAACTGTCGTTACTTCTCAATGAGTTAGCTAATTATCGGGAAATTTTAATTAATATTTTTGGTACTGTCCTCATACCTTTGGGATATATGGTGGCACCTGCACATTAGAAATTGTGGACCACATTGGTATCGGAAAGAGCACTAGTTAATGTGATGCCATTTACAAATGCATGGAGAGTTTGGTTCTCTGGCTTTGCGTCAATTTTGTGTATCTGTCTAGATCTATTCAGAGATGGAACTGTGCAGTTTAAAACTGAGGTTGGAATAAATGTAATACAGGACTCTCCCCCCGAGTCCAAATCACATCATTCCTGCGGAAGGCAGGGCACAGAATGCCTGCCCATGCAACTGGGCACATGTGTATAAATTTTCTGCAACAGGTCTTTTGTTCCAGTAGTTTCTACTTTTTAATGATTCTGTCCAGGAACTGATTTAAGGAAAGAGAAATGGATAGAAAGGATCCTCATCTAACATGTGTGTAGTAACTTTCCAGCTCCACGAAACCTTGCTTGTCATCTGCATAAGTAGTAAAACCTAGCCCATAAGATTTTTATATTCAAATATTGTATTGTTTGGGTGAAATGTTATGCTTTAGATATTAAAATAAAGTGTGTAAAGTGATCGTAATTTATATACCGTGCTTCATGATCTGTGATTCCTATTTTGACTATGATAGAGCTGATATGCTGAAGCGAGGTCCATTTTTTATCATTTTTCATTGCCATTAAAATGGCAAGCAGACTTGAAATTTGGGGTCTGTAAAAACTTCTTAAAAGTAGTGATCTGTTTATGCACATTTTTACTCTGAATAAAAAGGGCTATTGATTTAATATGTGGTTCAAATTTATCGTTTTCTGTTTCAATTTTCTGGCATTCACAAGGCATTCAGAACACTGTAGTGAAAAGCAGCATCGAAGTTTGCACTTCCCAGATCATGAAATGAAAGTTGGGAAAGCTATCTCTCTCTGTTGCCCTTGTGCTCACTTTTTGTGGACTGTGATTGCTATTTCAGTAACCACTGGGCCTGACTTTACATAAGATACACATCTAAAACGTAGATTCTTCCACCAAGTCCAATTGCATTTGTGTAGAAGTTATAATTGTTCTCTTTTAGACCCTTGTCTGTTTAGAATTCAGTCTGAATGCAGTTTATATTGCCACTTATGGTTTTCATTTGGAGAACCTGGACTAAAGCTACTGCTTTTCCTACTTAAAAGGCCAGGATCACACCCCTTCATGAATCCTGAGCATCGAGGATGTTTATTGAGTACTCTGAGGAACTAAATATAAGACTTCACCTTGGACTCAGAAGTGATTTTTTTTTTAAAAGATACGATTTTATCACATTTTTCACATTCTTTCTTAGAGATGTTGAAATTTTCTATCTCAAGTTTATAATAACAGTATTTTGGCAGGAAATTTTTCTTTTGTGGAAGCATAATAACTAATACATGATATGCTTTAATGGAAAATATGTAAAGAAAATGGAGGGCTCCAACTTTGCCATTTGCTCATGTTACTTTGTTTGAACTGAAAAAGTATTTCAAGATAAGTTAATGTGCTGTGTACTCCAAAGATTCACTTGTGAGTTTTGTATTTTGTTTCTGTGTAGGGCAACCTTGTGATATTTTGAATGTGACGGAAAACAGTATATGTTGCAGGACACCCCCCAGACCTCACCTTCTCAAAACTCTGCATCCAGGTAAGTTTCATAAGAAAGAATAACCAGTTTTAAGTTTGCAAGAAAAGAATGTGCATGTGTGTGTATTAGTCAAATATTATTTGAATTTTTTAGAATTTATGGTGTGAAATATAATACATTTTTTCTAAGTTTTAAAACTTATATTTTCTGATTAGGAAAAATTTGTATATTCTGATTAGGAAATATTTGTATTAAAATAGCTATATCAAAGCAGCACCTGTGGTGATAAACCCAGTCTTACTGAAAAGAGCATATCTTTATTGATAGAGTATAATGATATTTTTATTTTAGATTAAATTATAATTGCTAATCTTGATATCGTCTACATACAGATTTTAAAATGTCTTTTCCTGGTTCAAAAAAAAAATAAGGGAGATTAAATCCTAACTCCCAGTAATTTGGGGCTGAAAACAGATGAAAGAAATGTAACTCAAAAATTCATTTCATACTTTCCCCTTATAACCTGCAGTGTGTGGCTTTCATATCTGTATCAATTCCATTGAAATGCTGTGCATGTGTTCGAGCATTGCTTATGTCTCATATCTTGTGCACACAGTGAAACCTGCTTATAATCCTGTCACTGGTTGGTTATTTGAAGCCTAATAAATTCTCTTTACCAACCCATAAATTTCTTTCCTTTGATTTAGAACAAGTTACCAGTTTATGAAAATAATTTTGGCATTTATACCTGATGAGTTTATAATATATTTGGCAGAGGAAACACTGCTTCTCTGAAAGATTGATGTGCTCAAAGCTTTTATCCATCCAAATAGAAGGCCGTGGAGACATTGCATCATGACTCCCATAAGTGGATTCTTCTCTTTCATTGTATTTAGGTGGGAGAGGTCTGAAGCTTGAGGTGTGGAACAGCAGTCGGCCAGCACATCTTGAAGAGATCCTTGGATACGATGAGAACACACCAGGGTACATGGGTGACACCTGGGTAGATTCCGCTTCTTATATTTGGCCCATGGAACGTGACACGTTTGTTGCCCGCCTCAGTGGATTTTTGGTGGCTCCAGATTCTGATGTTTATAGATTCCACATCAGAGGTGATGACCGTTATGCTATTTATTTCAGCCAGACTGGACTTCCAGAAGACAAGGTAGGGAAGCTGCAGAGTGTTGTTTGATAGGATAGAAACAATATGATGATCTTCATCTGTGTTCCATTTTTATCCTAAATCAAAATCAGCGAAAATTTTAAAGAATTTAGGAGAAATGATTTCACGCGATTGGTTCTTGGCTATTTTAACGCATGCGATGTGAACTATAACATTATAGAAAATTTATAACCTTAAACAAACTTTCTTCCTTACCTAGAGGTAAAACCACATATATTTACTTTCAAACTGAAAAATTTTCATTGAGAAATAATTATAACCACATGGAAAGAATGGAAATATTTCACTATTCTGTATTTACTTGGTCATAAGGTGAAAGTCTGTCTTTTCCTTGTGATTTCTACTTTGTTTTTACATAAATTGGAGCATATATTCAATTTCATAATCATTTTTGTCATAGGAATATTAAATATAAAATGTTACTATTTTAATGACTGAATACTATGTTATTAAGGTGTGATCAAAAATATGCTGCACTTTTAAATTTTTAAAAATCATTACAGTACAAGACATATTACTGTTGACCTCCCTTTAAGTCTTTCTTCTAACGTATTATCCCATCATTCTTGCCACTTTGTGAAGCAGTTCTGAAGTTCTCCTTTATGAGTGGCTTTTGTTCTGCTGTCCTTGCTACCTTGATGTCCTGCACTGACTCAAAATCTTGACCTTTCATGGTCGCTTTGATGTTGGGAAAGAGCCAGGATTTGCACAGTCTCACATTCGGGGAATAAGATGGGAGAGGATGCATCACTGTGCTTATATGAGCCTCTCTTTCCACCGGGAGAAAAGCAGTCGCACTCGCTAGCAGCATTCACCTTGTCATTACTTTCATTTTTAAATCACGACTTGTAAAGGCACCAGAGAAGACTTCTAGAACTGCTTCAGAAAGTGCCCAGAATGATGGCTCAATGTGTTCATGGGATACATGTGTTAGAATTGAGGGGAAATATTTTGAGGAGATGAATGGCAATGGATCTTTTACTGTAATACATTTTTAAAATTTAAACATTCACTGCCCATTTTGATCTCACTGCATAGATGGATTTATTAAGCTTATCTAAAGATCTCCTTGCTAATAAGTTTTTAACTTCTGAATTTTTATGAACACAACACTTTAATGAATATATGCATTCATCAGACTCTTTTGTGTTTTGGATTATTTTCTCAGTACAGTTTACAAATATGAAACCAGTAGATTAAATCAAAATCACTTTTTATGATTCAATTTATGTGGCAAGATTGCTTTCCAAACTGGTTGCAGAAGTTCAAATTGATACTTGTAATTTATGAAGTCTAATTTAACATAGTGCGTCAGCATGCTCCTTCCAAAGATGGCATGGCCATTCTCACTGGAAGCATAAAGTACTCCTACTCTAGTGGGCAGAACTATTTAGCAATCTCTGGCGTCTTTCAGAGCTCACTCTAAGGCTTTCGTGTTTTTTTAAGACTTTTATTTGGATCAAGTCTCTAAAAGTTCTCCACACAGGCGAAGAATCTTTTAGTAATAACAACCTTTTACCTAGTATGGACCTTTCTATTTTCCTTTGAAATTCTAATTATGGAAAATCTATGATTTTGGTGGTATGCTTGGTGTAGTGCTGTTGGTGTGTTAGTGAAGGTTGGGAGGAATGTTATGAACCTGATAATTTTTAAAATTCTATGTTGTCATAGATAACACATTTTAGAAGAAAAATATGAAAGAGTTTCACAACTTTCTGTTCATGTAGTTCAAAGTCTGAGGGCAATGATAAATGAAAATTAAATGTTGAAAGATTTAAAATTTTTTTTCTATCTTTCTGGGATAAGGTGAAAATTGCGTATCATTCTACCAATGCCAACAGTTATTTTTCCAGTCCAACACAAAGATCAGATGATATTCATCTTCAGAAAGGAAAAGAGTAAGAGTTTTTCCTTGTCTTTAAATTGCTGTGTGGTATTTATCCTAGATAAACAGATGTTGGGCAGGGGTCTCAAGAATCAAGAATTCTAAATACAAGGTATAGATCCCACTCGTCTTGTTGGAGGATCAGAGTGGATCAAATTGGTCAGAATTTCCTGAGGCAACGTCTTATTCCTCAGGTTACAAATGGAACCAACTCAAGGAATGTGAGAGTAGGACTCACTCAGCTTCCATCACCATGTGATGGACACCTGAGATAATCAACTTACAAAGAGGAAGGTCTATTTTGACTCACAGATTCAGAGGGTTCAATCCATGGCGGTTGAGCCCTGTCATTTGGAGCTGTGGTGCTGCCTGATGTGATGGTGGGGAAGCTCATGGTGGAGTCTGTTCACCTTCTGGTAGCCT
>RJWT010035327.1:0-13481 GCA_004365215.1 Cuniculus paca | reverse complement strand
CTCAGAGTACTCGCCTGGGGTCCCTAAGCCTCAATCCTGTTAGAAGCAGTCTAAGGAAAAGTAAGATGTTAAATGTCTGATATAATGTTTGGAGTTTATAAAATTGGCATAAATCACCTACTTTGCAAGATTGTTGTAAGGATTAAATGCGGTAACACAGGGAACTGCCTTATAAATTACAGTAGCAATGATCAAGCATGAAGGTTTGTAGACACCTTCTTCCCAGTTCAAGGGGTGAAGGGTGAGGTTGCTTACTGTCTTTGCACAAATTTAATTCCAAAACTTTGGTCTGTGATTA
Source organism: Cuniculus paca (assembly GCA_004365215.1). NCBI lineage: Eukaryota > Metazoa > Chordata > Mammalia > Rodentia > Cuniculidae > Cuniculus > Cuniculus paca. Next base: position 13,183 of record RJWT010035327.1, on the reverse strand, counting down.
AGTATTTAGGTTATTATCATAAAACTTTACAAGTTCTTTAGCTCATGAGTCATTGCTTATTTTATCCTTTTCAGCTTTCTGTTAGATAACTTTGTCTTACACAGGAAATATAGAAGATGTAACTAATCTCACTTCATTTTCCTACCTGTTACCAGGTGTGAAAAAGGTCTACTAAGAAGAGATCACTGGGGTGATGGGAAAGTTCTGAAAGTGGATAGTGGTGACAGTTGAGCACACTACACTGTGAATGCTTTATGCATATTTAAGAATGGCTAAAATGGTAAATTGTATGTTCTGTACACTTTGCTACAATTTTCTTTTAGAAAAGAGATCCAAAGCACTACAACAGAGCCTTGGACTCCCTCGGATGCGCAGCTGTCTGGGCTCCAACTGGTCCTGCTCACCAAACCCAGCAGTATCGCGGGTATATGCAAAGGTCTGAGTATTCACAACACCAATTCCAACTGTAAAAATCCGCTCTGTCAGTTAATGGCTTTTTTTAAAGCTGAAATAATTACATGTGCCAAACACTGCTTAGATTGATTGAGAATTGTAACTACAAAGGCTAGTCTGGCAGTTTGGAAAAATATTAAGTGAATTTTATGAGTTCAGAATTCTCGTTCCACATCTGTTTCTCCCAAGCCCGGGGCAACTGTGTGGCTCCCTCTCTGCACTTTGAAGTTTACCTCCTGCTACAAGGCCGGGGTTTACCCACACCTTTTGCTCAAGGTGGATCCTCACTATCTATCATCAGTTCCTGGGGAAATGAGACTTTCAGCCAAAGTGAAATTCCTCTCTTCCTTTGAACTGAAGAACTCTAATGCTCCCAAGCCTGGGTTAACAACAATCACTGACCAGCAAGGGCCCTCCTCTCCAGGGAGCTGTACCTGGGCTGAAATGGGGCCTTTGAACTGCAAGAGTCGCTGAGGCAGTAAACCAACCCCCCCATCTGTTTTTAATTTCATCATTAGATGTAATAATTCCATTTACAATTACATTGCTGAGTTACAAAACATTTTGCCTTTTGAAGCTCCATGTCTTCCTTAGGCAAACACACCCACACATTAAACATGCACACACCCTTTTAAAAAAACCAGCACATTTACAAAAGGGAGGCCTCAGTCTTGAGAACGCAGGTGTTCTCTTCCATTTCTTCCAAAAAGCTCTCAGCGATTTCAGAGACTACACTGAGTAAATATACAAATAAGTCAAAGATTAGGGATTCTATTTGCTTACCTATTATTCATTTACATTTATTACTGAAACTATTTGTAATCCTAGAGCTACCAAATTCTAATTCTAATTCCACGGCATGCTTTCTCATTTACTCCTGCTATGCTGTGCAAGAAAAGGTCCCTGCCAACGTGCGGTCCTGCACTGCACGTACACATTCATACATCTGCATGTGACAGAGCTCATTTTGCTGTAAAGTCACTGTACTACATATAAGGCAATGGGCACATCATCAATCTATGCCACCTTGTAGATTTCCCCCTAATATCTGGCTCTGAGAACTCCACATATCTTCTTTAAGCATCAGGGTGTTTCTGACAAGGCAATCCAGTTGCCAAAAATTATAAAACAGCAAGGGGAAAAACACAGCAGTAATTTGTGAAGGAAAAATTTCCTGGTATTACTTGAAAAAGAAAGAATTACCAGCCCACATAAAATGAGTCACAGGGACTGAATCAGAGTCCTAGCTCTACTCTTCTACTTAGTAACCTCAGGCAAATACGTTACTAAGTACCCTTGGAGTGTTTAAGAATTCAATAATACATACAACATGTATAGTACTTGGTACCTCAAACACACTCAATGAATGCTTCTAGCTGGTTATTACTGACTGTAACTCTCCCCTGTCCTTTCAACTCTAGAAATACAAAAGAGCAGAAATCAGTCTTAGAAGTTAATTCACCCCATAAAGTACTACTTATTTTCAGGAAATCGGAATAGAGGGTATTATAGCATTTTAATAAAACCCTCATCCTAAAGTGTAATGTACGTGCAGAAAAAGACAAAAATAAATTTAGTGTAGAAATTTCACTGATTTTGAGTGTGTAACTTAAGATTGTAGGAATTCTTTTAAAGCTGGGTTTTGTTTAAACTCCCTGAATGGGAAACAGAAGCAGAAGTTGGCCTTCCTCCCAACTCTACCACTTAAGCAAAAGAAATATGTATTTGGTACGGTAGGGAAAGAGTAAGAAACTAATCCTGTTACCTGACATAATCTGCCGTACATGCTCGGTAAGAACAAAGAACTGACATTGCTATCCAAATATGAGCTGTGCAAATTCTGAGACTAAAAAGGGATTATGAGAAAAACATTAATGTATAGGTGAACTATTATATAAAAGAGAAAAATCAGGCTTAGGTATGCTAAACACATAAAGTAATCTCACTACTAATGATGTTAAATAATAGTCAAAAAGAAAAAGTTTCTTTTAGTGATGGTTGAAAGACTCAAACACAAGAAGGTGGTTTGTAAATGGTCTCTCAGGAAATGATCCAGTTCAGCCAGGAGACCTGTTTCTGGCCTTGTGCTCTGTGGCAGAATTTCTAAGAGTTGGTTAACAAATACCAACTCTTCAGATAAAAATCTGCTCTACAGCCAGGCATGGTGGCGCACACCTGTAATCCCAGCACTTGGGAGGCTGAGGCAGAAGGATTGTTGCGAGTTCAAGACCAGCCTGGGTTACAAAGTGAGCTCAAGGCCAGTCTGAACAGCATAACGAGACCCTGTCTCAAAAAGACAAGGGCCAAGGATTTACCTCAGTGGTGTAAGTGCCTGCCTGGCAAGCACGAGGTCATGAGTTTGATCCCTGGTGCTGCAAAAAAAAAAAAAAATCTGCTCTACATCTCTGTTATGATGCCTTTTATTGGTGAATCTTCCAGACGTGTACTCACTACTGTGCCCCCATCATCGATCCCACTGGAAGCACTAAGGGCTCCTCAGCCACTGATGCTCCAATGAGACTAAGAATCCACACAGGAGCTTGGTGTAATGGCATCTGCTCTCCTCACCTGTTCTCAGTCCACAGCCCTCGGCACAAATTTCTAACCACACATTAAGAATACCATGTGGGATGACCATCTTTTTTTTTTTTCTTTCTTCAATTTTAAAAAGCAAAACAGAAAAAAAGATAGAAATGATACAAAATTTTTAAAAAATTAGTAGGAAATTACCACTAGTTAATATATTGCATATGTTATCTTAGGAGTAGTTGTTCAGGTTACAAGATTTAGGCACGAGAAAAATGCTCAAACGATGGAAGCACAAACTCTTCTTTTGGATGAACTAACAGAGATTAGTAGTATAGCTATCTATCTTGTATACACACACACACATATATATATGTATACCTATATACACATAATCTTTTCCCTTCTGCCTTCTCTCCTTTCCCCTATCCCAGTTGTTCTTTCCTTTTGAGCACTTTCTTTCTCTTTCATTACTGCTATATGTATTGGATTTTATTACTCTTTCAGTTTGTTTTTTTTTTTAACACTAGGGAGACAATATGATATTTACAAATGTGGCGGTGCTGTGGGGAAAAAGGAACGCTTCTCCACTGTTGGCAGGAGTGTAGATTGGTGCAACCACTGTGGAAATTAGTGTGCAGATTCCTCAAAAAACTAGGATTGGAGGTTACATTCAACCCAGCTATTCCCCTTGTGGGTATTTTCCCAGAAAAATTGAAAATGTCATACCACAGTGATATATGTGCACTCATGTTTATAGCAGGAAAATTTGTAATAGCTAAATCTTGGAAATGACCTAAATGCCCATCAACTGCGGAATGGATAAAGAAGATGTGGTATTCTATACAATGGAATATTACTCAGCTACAAAGACAGATAAACTTGAGGTTTTTATAGGTATAAGGAGGCAACTTGAGACCATATTCATTAGTGAGATAAATCAAACTCACATTTGTGATGACCATCTTGAAACAACATTTTTAGTACGTTTCTCTTAAGTAATCAGTGAAAGAGTATCATCTACATTCTGTCTAAAAGGTAGGATGTATGAATTGATGCACTAAAAAACACAGCCATTGGTATATTTTTAGAATGAGGCTGCTACAAGATACTTACTTGGCAAGAAAAAAGCTCTCAGTCCTGAAATAAAGTCTCCAGACACATTACCTCAAATAGTGACACAAACAGAAGGGGACCCCTCAAATTTACCAAGCAAGGACAAAATGACAACTTGCTGTCATTCGGGGGAAATGATCAAAACAAAACTTGCCAAAAGTGACATAGAAGTTGAAGAAGACAGCGCTGGAGAGTTAAGCTTCGAGGGGGAGGGGAGCCCTCCAGGAGAGCGCTGTGCGTCAGCCAGTGGACACCTCCGGGCCTTGGGGTGAAGCAGCATGGTGACGTTGACCAAGCCATTCAGTAGCCCTGCAGCACTAAGGCGATGGATCAGCCTCACCGGGCCTCATTTCCAGCTGTGGAGGTAACACCACCTCCCGAGTCAGCGTCATCCTGCCCCGGCACATCTAGCACACAGTTCTGTCCCCGGCCTTTCCTGCAGGGTGGGTCTCTCAGCTTCATACAGCAGGGTCCAGAGGATGGATGATCTGATACCACTTCAGCAGGAACTTCTGATGCCTAGGGTTTAGTGAGGGATCCTTGACTCTGACCACAGACCCTGAAGGAGCACAGTGCCTCTCCTACCCATCCCAACTCTCTGGTTGTTTTATGACCAATATTCACTTGCTCTGAGGGCACAACTGAGGCACTACCAAAATGCAAAGTGTCTAAAACATAGCCATGCAGCCCCAACTCGTGGCACAGGCCCTCCACACTCTGGGAGGAAGCTGGGCAGGAGGATCATGCGTTTAAGCCCAGCCAGGGCAATGTAGCTAGCAACTTAGTGAAACCCTGTCTCAAAATAAAATAAAAAGGGCTGGGGATGGAGCTCAATGTGAAGGCCCTGGGTTCAATACTCAGTAGCGGAAAACAAAACAAAACAAAACAAAAAAACAAAACAAAGACACCTATGTAATGTCAGCCAGAGCTGACGAGATTTAGAGGCGAGCAGTTAAAAATCTGCCCAGGTATAGTGGTGCACACCTGTAGTCCCAGCTCCTTGGGAAGATGGAGCAGAAGTTAACGTGAGCACAGGCATGAAAGAGCAGCCTGGACACAACAGAGACATGTTGGTCTCAAAACAATAAAAAAAGTTAAAATTTTGCCTGTTTGAAAGTTCCTTTCCCAGAGGCTTGCCATCCTCTTCACAGCTGCGGTGCACTTGACTGGCATGTACAAGGCCTTTCCTGTGTTCCGGCCCCATTACCAGGAAAAATCAAGTTGCTTCAGGGTAGTCACAGGGATACTCAGGATCAAACAGGACAAAAATGAAAACAAAATCCAAGGATCATAGAGGCTTTGGGGTTAAAGTAGCATAAAAAAAGGATCTCTGGTTTCAGGTGAAGGCTGACTCTGTTTTTTGATGTGGACGTGAATGTCATGTGACTTCCGTTAACCTTCAATGCAAAAGTTACATAATGTTCTCAACAGTTTCTAGTATGGTAGATTAGTTAGTTATCTGCCTGATGAATTAAAACACCAATAATCCTCGGGAATTGCTTATTCTTGGTGTTCCAGTCAATTTATTTACAATTCTGAAAAACTGACATTCTATGAGGGCACATTTGATTTTGTTTGAAAAAAATATTTAAACATTCAATTTTTTTACTTGCAATTGACACATAAAAATTGTACATATTTATGGAATATGGTGCTTTAAATTAGTAGTATATACTTGTGATACATGATAAATATATTCATCGTGGAGTACTGGAACATTTACATCTTTTTATGTATAGCGTCTACACATTTTCTCTTTTGTGCATTTGTATCTTTGAAAGAATGACCTTGTATTTCAGCTTTAGTTCTTTGCCTCTCAAATCCTATGACTCTGTTTAGTGCAGAGGTTGGCGTGTTCCTTCCTACTATAAGGAATGTGCACTGGAGCAGCACCCTAAGGATGAGGTCGCTGCTGACATTTAGGGAACATGACCCGTCTCTAGGATCGGATGTGTCTGGTAATGGTGGCTGGTGACAGTGGGCTGCAGGCTCCACCTCCTGACCCCTATCCAGGAGGCAGAGGTAAGGGGTACTGGGGTAGAGACCTCCTGAGGGTAGGTACCACTTCCTCCCAACCATGCTCCCCCTAGAGCTGCCTCAACAGTCAGATCACAGAGATGGCTCGTTGATGGGGTCAGGAGGGGTGAGACCCAGGACCCTCTGCAGTCCCCAAGCCCAGTGTCCAGAGCAGGCTACACTGGCCTTCAGCAAACACCTTTCTGAAATGCATCTTTTGAATGGGGGACTCTGGTTTGTAACTGCCACAGAATGCATACACAGTCTAATCTCTAGCAATGCAGGGCTCATATACTATTCTTAATCAGTTTTGTGTCTCCCTGTGTGCCTAGTTAGCAATAAACAATACATGTAGGTTAAGTTTAAATGAATTAACACCAGCGCAAGACTTTTTAAACACAAGACTTTTTAAAATTCTATAAGCTTACTTTCTAGTCACTAACCTAGAGACATGAAAGCAATACCATTTAAAGTCAGGGATGTGGCTCAGTGGCATAGTGCCTGCCTGGCAAGCATGAGGTCCTGAATTTGATTCCTGACATACAAAAAAAGAAAGAATGAAAGAAAGCAAGAAAGCAATACCATTTAATGGAACATTTTAGATCAGTTTCAACCTCAGGTCACTAGGGTGGTAGGACTGAAAGCACGCACTCTTGGAAGCCAACACACACAGGCTTCTCGAAGGAGGATGACAACAAAAGGAGGAGCTCAAGGCCAAAGGCTTCAGGGTCAAGCTGGCCCAAGTGTGTGTTTGATCGAGAGCTAACCCTGCTTTAGTGACGCTCCAAGAGCTGACTTCACACATTACTAAAAGTCACAGGTTAGCCACTGCCTCTCACACTGAGTTGCAGAATATATCCCTTAAGCTCCTCTTGTGGTGAAAGCATTACCTATTTTATTGTCAATTTCACAGAAACGCCACTGATTTACCAGATTGTACTGGCAAACTTTCACTATAAAACAAAAGAATGATCTATTTTTTAGAACACTGGTTACACGCAGTGTGACGAATACACTCTACATACAGCAAAGCGCCATAAAGAAAAGCACACGCACCATTTTGGGAAGGCAAATGGCAGGGTTCTCATTTAGATGCACTGGCATCCACCTCGACCAAAAATGGGCAAAGGCCTGGGAAGGGGCAGGAGGGCTCCTAAAGTGGAATGTGGGGCTGTGGAGGGCCCAGCCGGGCCAATCTGCTGAGAGGAGACACTGAGCGGAAGTCAGGGGACAGGCAAGTCAGGGCACAGCTTACACAACACCACTGACAACTCCATGTGTTATTCTCCATTATTTTAGAACTTCACAAAATATCGAGGCCCACAAAGTACTTGGAAATTTTTATGACAAAAATTTTGGTACCAGGCAAATAAAAACCTGTTCTCATTCTGATCATCACAACTTTTTTTTTTAGTGGCACAAGAAACATTTGACTTTTTAAGTCTTTTTTGATATTTAACAAATCTTTATTGAAAGCCCACCCACGGAGCCCTGTCACAGGACTGGAGACGCAGACCTGAACGTGACTGTCAGTGTTACTCACCTCAGAGCCGAGACTTTACCGGGAGCCGAGATCATAATAAACCGGGAAGCGACATAATAAATGTTAACGTCCTGTCAAGTGGTGAATAAAGCAAGCAGGGAGAAAGGGATGTGGAGGCCCCTGACCACAGGACGAACTGCAGAGAATCTTCATAAACTCCCGAGCAGCCTGTCGGAACGGTTTCCTTCCAACGGCACAATTTTGCTTGGCACCCTGGCGCTGCTGGATCACGTCGCTCTTCCCAGTGAATACATCTGTGCGAGGGGGTTTCCTCCTGGTCCCCTATGAGGCCACGATGCCCTCTGGGGTGGGCACACCTGGCCAGCCACAGGCCTCTGGCTTGTCCTGGTATCTGTTTACCCTGGCGCCACGCCCAGGGGCACAGATGCTGGCTCAGTCGGGCAAAATCTGTCATGCATTAATACTTATTCCTTCCTTGAAAATTCCACTTGATTAAAAATCTAAAGAGCTAAGAGACATTTTAAAAAATAAACAGGAACAAGTACCCGAAGGCTGTACACACCTCCTGAGTGTGCCAGTTTTATGTCACACAACCCTAACATTTAGGGATTAATCAGATGGGAGGAGTAGAAGTTAACTGCATGTTTTAAAACTGGAATACCTTCCACTACTTTCCAGTGCTATAAAACAATATGAAATGCCTTTTCTGTTTAAGTAACTGTGCACACGATCTGATACTCGAGAAAAGTGAATCCACCCAGTGTTGAACAATGACTGTTTATTTAGCTTTCTTACTTTAGCCATCAGCTGTACTTCTGCTGACAGACAGGGCTTACTGCTCCTTGACTGCCATCAAATTTGTCTTGTACAAACAACACTGACAGTGAAGTCATGCGATAAGCAAATCTCGACTATTAGGTTGGTGATCAGCTTATTTAAAAAGCATCAATGCTTGCTAACTAAGATGATGTGTCAACAAGACATCAAACCTTTAAAGTAGACTAAATATTTTGGGTCAATGTGAATGAACGTGTTATCCTGTCAATCAGAATTTTGTAGAGGTGAAATAAAGGTGAAAAAGCAGGTTTCCCATCCCTTGTACTATTTTAGGGAGAAGGTCTTCCCACAGCCAGTTCCACACAAGGTCCCTTCAGTAACTGGGGCACTGAATCCCCTTAGTGCCGTGCTTCTTGTGTTGAATTTTACACGTGGCTGATCTGCTTCATGGTTCTATTGCAGTAACATTTCAATCCCTCCAGCAGCTGAAGCAGGGGCTGGGGGTCACCCTTGACATGAGTGAATGACCCTCAGTCATTCGCCTCCATGCCATATCGATGCCAGGACCTGCTGGTCTGTGTCATAATCTGTCTTCTGTCAGACAATTCCCGTTCACACCGATTGCCCACTCCTTCCGTTCTGGCTACTCTTACCCTTCCTGGGTGATCACCAATGAGGAATCTATTCGAGTCCAACTTTCCTGCTGCCCTCAGCAGCCAGTAGGAACTGTGAACCAGAAATTCACTCTTGCTATCTGCTGTAGAGATACAGTCCATGGTTTCTCATGATCCCGAAAATAAATGCCACAACTCTTTAGAGCGTCTACAATGCCCTGTAGACCCTACGTCTACTTACCTCCCTGGTCTCATTTTGGGTCACAGGACACTTCTATCTCCTGCCATGACACCTGTGTGCCTCTTACCTCCCCCTAGAAATGACAGTGTCTGACAATCTTACCAAGGAGGTTTTTGGTTTTTAAATTAGGTTTTTAGTTTCCAGATACTTTTAACGTTTACTGAAATATTATGGCAGTCACAACTTGCAGTCAGTTCCCCTAACAGGAATATCTCACATTGGGGGGCACAAGTGTCATAGCTAACGAACCACTGCAGAGAGTGTTACTAAGCTAATGCATGCCTTATTCACAGCACCTTGCTCTTATCGAGGGTTGTCTTCTGTTCCAGGACCCCTTCACTACCTGTGGTTAGTGTGTATCCTTGGGTGCTTTGGGTTCTGACAGTTTCTTGGGTGTCTCAGATATTAGCACAACATTCTCAGTTTAGTTTTTCTGATGCTGCCCATAACTACACATTGGGGTTATAAGTTTCAAGGCAGTAGACTACAGAGGTGCAGTGTCCTCATCACCACAGATCCAGGGCATATGCTATCTTCATGCCTTGTTGCTGACAACACTGACCCTGCCCACCTGGCTGAGGTGGTGGTGGGGGCCAGCTTTCTCCACTGAGTCCCCCCACCCCTTCTGCACTGTGCTGCTGGAAAAGAAGTCATTCTGCCCAGCCCATGCTCAAAGGGCGGGGAGTGAAGCTCCATCTTCCGAGGGAGGAGAATCCACATGAATTATTTAGACTCCCTCTTCTTGGGAAATCTGTCTGTTCTCTTATGTATTTACTCAATCATTTGTATCACTATGAACTCATGGAACTGTTTTATGCTGATTCTACACCACACCAGTACTGCATTATTCGGCTGCTCTAGCTGTCCTAGCTTTGGCCATCAGGAGATCTGTCAGTGGGTGTCTGCCTGTCACACACGCACCCAGCACACTTGTCTTTCTGAGCCTTGCCTCATATTCTGGGGCCATAGGATGCTTCAGGCTCCTTCTGTATCATCCTTTCTCCAGGCCAAGAAACCACCTCTCCAAAGAGGCTTGGTTCTTTTTACTGGAGAATGGTATAAACCTAGTAGCATCTGGGTGCTAGACACGCTCAGTGTTACTGGGACTAAGATGGTGCGAAAGCCATGATTAAATTATCTTTATATGAGTAAATATGATCCAAAACCTACAATAAATATTGTGCTCAAAGAGGAAAAATAACTGGGGTAGAGGAAAGGAAAAAGACATAAATTTGTGTATATATATACATAAGATAGCTAAAATGACTACTACTAATTGTATTAGTTCTTGGAAAAGAACAGTTAATACTCAGATCAATTTTGCAAGTCTGTATCTATCTGGTAATCTGAGCAACCCTTTTGAAGGTAACAATATGCAATATTACAACCATTGTTAAAGTCCTATCTTGTTTTGTAAACCTCTACTGTTACTGTTTTGGGTTTGTTGTTTGTCTCTTTTGCTTTTTGTTTTTCTATGTTTTTTTCTCTTAAATAAAAAAACTTATGTTTATAGATTGCTTATATTAATCTCCTTAGGGCATGGGATGACCTTTTGGAGAGTAAGTCATTCTCTCATTGGTTTGTGAACAAAAATAGTATTTAATGAGCTAGCAGAGTTGATGTAGGTTGATCATGGCTCAAGTGAATATGTTTTGGTGATTATAAAGCTCTGCAGAAATGTAATATAGTAAGTGATTTTAATCAGCTTATGGTAAAGCCCTGTGGGCTTTTTGACCTCAGTTCTGGGAAGGCATTTCAGAGTGCTGAGAATAGACTCATTTATCTCCCATTTCTTTTCATCTTATCTGATCTCTGGTCTTTTTAAAAAGCTGTCAAGTTAAGAGTAAGTCAGAAACTGCTTTTTAACAAGAGCTACAAAATACATCTAGATTTCTTTCTGGAAAGGAGCACAAAAATAAAGTTGTTTAATAATTACAAATAGCATCCTGGAATGCTAACAACTGGCGGTTAGCCTTCCCCTTCTCCCCAGTGCCCAGATCTTTGTGGAAGGGCTAAAGAAGGCAGCACAAGCATGCCGTCACTGGAGGAGGCGGTGGCTTCACTACAGACCTCACCATAGTTGGGCTTACTGGGCAATGGTGACAATCTTTCCACCAGGGTTGTGCTAGCTAGTAAGAGTTAGTGACTGAGCAGCCAGCTTTGCCACCAATGTCTAAAGAAGCTTAGAGGAAAACAACGAAGAGTTTACTGCTGATCAGCGGGTGTCAGGCAGGTCTCTTTCATATCAATGGATGTCACAGACGACTTTCTCTTTGCCAGGACAAAATACCTGACCCCCATACTTTAAACATGAGGTTTATTTTGGCTTATTTTCAAGGTTTGCCAACCTTACACTGTGGGCAGTGCAGTGAAAGGGCCTGGGTGTAGGTAAACTGCTCACAGCAGGGTGACTGGGACAAAAGGAGGTGCCTGGAAGGAGGATCCTTCCTGGCCACGACCCGAGTGACCAACCTTCCCCCCATCAGGCTCCCCCTCCTGACAGCGAGCCAGCGGCACTGCTCCCTTAGCCGTCACCCGCCAAACACCAGGCTTTGCACCCTCGCAGATCGAAACCACAACCATGGGCATAGTAACATCGGAAGACTGGGGGTGGCTCAAGGAACCATGAGGCCTGGAAGCTCATGTCACTGACATCTCCCAGCTCCCACAGGCAGACCAAGTCAGTTCACACCAGAATTCTGGGCAAGGTGGGCACTGAATGAAAAGGGGCTGTGACCAGGTTTTGTGATGTACAAAAAACAGAGACTGGCATCACAAGGGATTAAATGAGGCAACACTGCAGAAAATACCTGGTAAATGGCGGTATTTCAATGTATCAGCCACCCCCACCCCCGCTATTGAAAAACGAGCAAAACCTAACCTAAAAACTCAGCAAGGGCCATTTACCTGAGAATTTTAGGTAATATAAAACAGTTTATTGAAGAAGTATGTAAACCTGCATGAGTAATTCATCTATGATTTATACACTGCTGAAATAGAAACATTTCTGCCCTCAAGAGCCACACCATTCCACTCTCCTACCTGTTGTAGTAAGAAACAACTCCACTTCCTAGTAAGGACAAGATACTGCTTCCTCTCTGTGAACAAACAGGTCTCTGGGCGCGTTTATCTTTATTTACACAATAAAATGACTGCAACACAAACTAGACCTTGCCTAATTCTTACTACAGCAATACTACAAATACTTTAAAAATACATCTTATAAAACAGCACAATGCATAAAAATGCCATCACGGTTTATTTTAAGCAAAAGTTTTGAGTCCTCTCATGACTCAGAAAGGGAACACTTAACATAGGGCGAAAAGTCCTGTAGGGTACAGAAGGCATGGCAGGCACCTTCAGGCTCACAGCTGAATACGGAGAGGGCTGCACCTCACTCAGAATCCTCGGCAGCTAAGAGAGCTGGTTTTGGTCCGGCCCGCACTCACTGGAGGAGTAACTAGATACTTGCTCATATCCTCATAAACTCTGAACATGTTTACAAACTGATGATGTAGTGCTGCGTGTGATGCTCTTTTTGCTGCTGTGTGTGAGCACCCATGCAGTTACCTGCATCCACACACACTCTCCGACTAGCACAGAAACAGGAGAAGCACGTTAGAAATAGGTGCTTTCAGTGAAACCACATTTAGCATCTTCAACAGCAAGTGGTAGAGCTCATAACTGGAAATACAATTCTATTCCACCATGCTTTTATTCTCTGTTTTTTTTTTTTTTTTTTGCGGCACCGGGGATTGAACTCATGACCTTGAGCTTGCCAGGCAGGTGCTTAGCTCTTCTCTGTTTTAACTGATATTTGGTTATCTTCTAAATACAGTGTTGAAAGTAAAAAAAAAAAATAAAAAAAAATGCAGACTTTACAAAAGCCCCTGCTACTACAACTTGGGTTTTTCCTATCAAGATCCCTCCTCACAG
>RJWT010035326.1:0-13489 GCA_004365215.1 Cuniculus paca | reverse complement strand
TGGTGAGGAAATAAATACATAAATCTGTGTGTTCTGGAAATGATTTTTTTAGTCCCTTAAAACTTGAGTGTGACAGAGGTGGCTCCTTGGATCCTGGAAACTGACACTGGAGACTGTAAGTGTTTGGATCCTAAAGGCCTCCCCAAGCTGTGTGTTGAGGGCTTGATCTCCAGCCCATGGCATTACTGGGAGGCGGCAGAGCCTTGAACAGGTGGCGCCTCGTGAGACGAAGTTTGGGCCGTCTGGGGTGTGCCCTGTAAGGGATGTTGGGCCCCTGCCCGATTGTCTCTCCCCACCTGGTCCTGGCTGCCGGCAGGTGAACAGCATTGCTTCCACCACACGCTCCCCACCATAGAGCTCTTCCCCCTCACGAGAGGGCCACATGGAAGGGCCAAGCACGAACCAAAATAAGCCTTTCTTCCTTTAAGTTGCTTCAGCACAGGTGTTTTTCACAGTCACAGAAAACTGACTAATGTAGGGGAAAAGAGTGGGTTACTCAAGGGAAAACAGGCTTTGGAGTTGAAAAGACCTTGGTCTGAATCACAGCCCCGCCATCTGTTAGGCATGGGACCCTGGAATACATTGGCAGGGGAACCTTTCCAGGCCTCCACTCCCTCAGCTGAGCCAAAGGGATGATTCAATCCACTCCGCAGCTCAACCTCAGGCAGCTCCATGTCTGCCGCACAGCAGAAGCTCGAAAGTCAGCAGCCTGAGAGGCGGCCACCGCTGGGTCAGGAGGCCCCTGCAGCTTTGGGCGGGGAGCCCTGCTCTTCACCAGGCTGGAACTAGTGCAGTGGTCTCAACCAGGCGTGATGCCACACCCCACGGCACATGTGATGATGCTGGGAGATGTCTGTGAGCATCAGGACCAGAAGGGATGCTACTGTCACCTCAGGATGGAGGCTGGTGTGCTGCTAAACATCCTGCAGAGCATAGGACCCCCCCATGTGTGTGCGAGAGTGTGCACACACACCCAAACACACATGCACACGCACACAACAAAGCATATTCTTCCCACCCAAGGCATCAGCAATGCACAGATGGAAAACCCCTGGGATGAGTTCTCTCCAGTGCTCTGGACAGGAAGACTGCAGGAACCTCTCACAGAGCCCAGAAGAATCCCCTGGCTGCAACTCAACCCAGGGGGAGACCCTGCCTTGAACAAGCCCGATTCTGGTCAGCCACTAGGAAACCCCAACTGGGCACCATCTGTGAAAGAAGGGGTGGGCAACATGGTGTGGCCAGAGGAGAGGTGGAGGTGAAGGTTGCCAGGGGTCATCACATTAGCCATGGCAGAGTGGGTATGTTTTACTGGGGAAAATCACCTATGGGCCGAATTATGGAACCTGGGAGAAGAAAGGCTTTTTCAGAAGCGGTGATCAGGTTTTGCTGTCATGTACTTCTGCCTCATCTTTGAGCAACAATAAGTGAGGAAATGCCCTCTATTTTCCCTCTGCAAGAATGGAAACATGTTTAATGAGTGAGTACTTCGTGCTGGGTGTGGTGACCTTCAAGGATGCTTTTCACTGGGACAGAGTCTTGGGAGAAGACTCCTCTTCCAGCTCTGTGCAGGAAGAATCTTAATGCCAAGGAGTCACTGCAGGATTCTAGACCTGGGTGAGGACAGCTGCTCAGAAGATTTCTGCAATCTCAGTCCATGAAGGTGCAAAGAAACTTTGGAAGCTCCTGTTAGTGAGTGTGAAATCTGTAAACTCTTGGTAGAGGTAAGTATGGAATAATTCAGTGGCATCTTACCCTCATCCCCTAGACATGAATTAATCATTGTCAAGCAAGTTAGTACCGGGAATGCAGAAATGAAAACATGTAGAAGAATGTGTCGGCCGGTGCAACGCAGGGTGGCGGAAGAGGGATGGGAGCGAGCTCCGTGTGCCACCCAAGCCACAGGACGGGCACCTTAAACAGAGTGCAGGGCAGGGGTGGGAGGAGAGGCTCAGAGACAGCACAGGAAATGCGGGGAGCTGGACTCTTCCTGTCCTCTTCTTATTCTATTGCTTTTCCCCCTGGACTTCTCATGTTGGTTCCATTCACCAAGGAAATTTGTGCACACTTCTAACTTCTCTCAAAGGAGTTCTTTATTGGAAGGAAGAAAGAAAAGAAGGGAGGAAGGGGAAGTGGAAGGGGAATGAAAGGAAGAGAAGGAAAGAAACCACAGCAGACCCTGCCAGCCCCTTGCCTCTGTGTCCTTGGCCCCCACCACTGCCTTGCTCACTGGGCCCCTCCCCCTACGCACATGCAGCCCTTCACCTTGGGGCCTTTTCTGGTTAGAGGAGTCCACTGGGCCTGCATGCAGGGCAAGGCCGGCAGTGCCCAAGGCCACACATCCCTGAAATAGCCATCAGCCATTAACAAAGGGGAGTTGGCAGATCCAGCTCCCAGCTCCCTGGGGATGTGTCCTATATCGTATCTGAGACGTTCCCTGCTGGGCACGGCAGCGACCTGCCCCTCAGTGCACCCTGCATCGGCTTTCCTGGCTCCCTGGCTGGTGCCTCCCCAGATCTGCTCCTGTTTCTACTGCTTCTGTGCAAATTCCAGTCTCAGGGTCTGCGTTTGGAAAACCCAGATGGAGACAAAGCAACCGAGGAACACGCACTCGCCTCGTTCCTCAGGTTCAGCCGGTGCGCACACCTTTGGTAAGACGGTTCTCACACCGTCATAGCAAACCCAGGCCATTGCAAATAGCCTGAAGAGTTAGGGGTCGCTGGACACACTCCTGTGCAGGGCAACAGAGTCTCCTCAGCAGACAGGGTGCTGACAAGCAGAGTCTAGGACAGCTGTTCCTACTCTTCTGATAGTTTTTTTGGGGGGTGGTGGGAAGTGGTTGAGGCAGGGTCTCACTGTGTCATTTGGGCTGGCTTCGAACTCACTATATATCCCAGGCTGGTCTCGAGCTCACAGCAATGTCCTGCCTCAGCCGTTCGAGTGCTGGGATTGCAGGCATGAGCCACCACGCCCAGCTCTATCTGCTAAATGTGACCTGGGCAAAAGGTGTCCACATGCTGGGCATCTGGACGTGTGCTTCCTAGTCAAGCCTGACAGCCTGCGATTCATATGTGACTAACAAGAACGGGTACAGTCAACACTTCCTAATGTCCCCACTTGCAATCCAAAAGTCACTGAAGGCTAGTTGTAGAATCTGTGATCTCTTTGTGCATGTACTTGGTGAGAGGCATCTTGATGACCTGACACTTTAATTAAGCCATGACTCAAATTAGTTTGAATTCTCAGAGCCTTCTGGAGATGCGGTGGATGGAGGGGTGGGTGATAGAAAGAGACAGTCCACGATTAAAATGACACATGGGATAAATGCCAAAGCAGAGGTCCCACCCGGGGAGACTTACGCATGGACTGCACCCTTCTCATCTCCACCCCCTCAATCACTGCTGATGGGCAGAGGGAAACCATTTTCTGCCATCTGGTTTTTGCAAAAGTCAGGCAGTAAGCTCCTGGGGACACGGATCTTATCTTGCACTGTTAAGAATGAGCACATGGCTGTGTACACTCAACAAGCCCTCTTAGTACTGAATGCAATCACAAAAATAGCCCAATCGTGCATATTTGATAACGTCAGCTCAAACCTTAGTCATCGCGTCTGAAGGGCACTGGGTTCTCCAAGCTGGTGCCTGCCGTCTTGCAAAGGAGCCCATCAGCTGATAAGGTGGCAGGGCTATTGTGAAAATCACACAGTAGTTCCCAGGATCCTGGAAAAACAGCAGTGAAATCACAACTTTTTTCCTCCTTGGTGTTTGATTTTGGCTCTGAGTTCTTTTCAAATGAGAACTGGGCCAGATATCTTGTATGAACCCTTCTGAGCTTGTGCGTACTGGGAGAAGGGTGTGAAAAGGAGGGAGGGAAAGTGCTGGAGGAACCCTGGTCTGTAGCAGGAGCCCACTGGAGTGGGGTTTGGAAGCAGGACATGAGCCCCTGGCAGTGCCGGGCAAGGCATCATGGCCCTTGATGCCAGCTGGGCCCAAGCCCTAGGCCAGGCCTTGCTGTGATTTTCAGGGTTTGCAGACAGGTCATTTTCTCCTCCAGAAAGAGCACACGGATCACAGGTGAATGTCTCATGGTTTGGGGATCTGTAACTGAATTCTCCCCTGGACAAGCTACAAAATCCCTAGAACCCAGCAGAAGAAAGCTCAGAGGGCTGGAGGTGGGTTTGCTCAGAACACATGGGAGCCGCGCGGTTCTGGGCATGCACCTTGGCAGAATGCTGGAATGGCCAGGGGCGGGCCCAGCACGGGGTTTCCTGGGGAAGAACGCCCCTCTGAGTGAGTCCCTTTCCCATGCTCTGAGAAGCGGGGGGGACACCTGCTGCACAACTTTCCTTGATGGTAGCAATGACCAAGGGTGCCAGAACCAAAGCTCCATGCTGGGCCAGTGTGAGCCCAGTGACGGGCAGTCCCAGACGAAAGTGCAGCCCCTAGGACGAGCCCTTCCCCGTTCCTAGGGGCTCAAGGGCTCTAATGCCCAGTGCCAGTACTGTCTGTCTCCGACTTCAGGGAAATCATCCTTCCTAATTCCCAGAGCAGAGTGTTCCTAGGAAAGAGCAGAATCTTGGGAGGAAATCACGTCATCCGCGAGGGGAAAGCCAGTTCCTTTGTACTATTTTTCAGGGCTGCCTTCAGAGCCAATAATCTGTCATTCCTTGAATAAACAAGCACCTTATCATATCACAAACATTTATTTAACCCTTTTCTCCTGCACTTTTACCAGCAGGGAGAAAGTGGTTAGCAGGGCAGCCAGAACCCTGTGGCAGAAATGCCAAATTCCCAAAGATTACACCCAATCTGTAAAGTGTCAGCCGGCCTTTCTCCTGCACCTCCGAGACGCGCCAAGCCGGACACCCAGGCCCCGGCACCACCTTGCTGCCAGCCCGGCCTCTCCTCCCACCCCGCCCGTTAGTACCCCTCCTCCTCCGCAGACAGGCGCTTAATTCCGTCCAAATGCAGTCTGGACTAATGTGCTAGGTTCTTTAGCGGTTGATGAGGGAAATGGAAGGAGGTGGGGTGGGGGGAGACAAGCTAGTGTTTACATTTCTCCTTTTAATGACAATCCACTTGACAGACATAGCTGGTGAGCCCGGCATTTTTTAGTGTGTCTGTGTGCGTGTGCGTGTGTGTGATGTTTTTCAAAGGCGTATTCCATGACTCTGACATCACCAGAAAATGAAACGAGCGAAGTATGTAAATTCCTCCAAGGTCCCACAAGCTCCGTTTTTCTCTCTGTGGGTGAATTTTGTTTTTCTTTTCTGGTGTTGCTCCCACACAATGAGGCCAAATCTTGTTCAGGACAAAGAAACATATAAATAGAACACGCACGTGGTATGCAAGGGAACTGGTGGAGACAGAGAGAGACTGTCTGGACAGGCGTCTGGGGGCTGCTGGGAGACCCGGGGGTCTTGGCCTGGAGGGTTCGATGTCTACAGGTCCCCAAGGGTACAAGTCAGAAATTTCAAAACCGTTGGCATCCTCGGGGACACACTAAGAGACACTGGAGCAGGGACAACTGTCAAAGGAGAATGAGAACCATCTGTGCGTGCAATCAGCAGAATGCCTGTTGGAGATAGGACGCCCGTAGGTTCAGAAGCTGAGGGACGATGCCGTTTCCTTTTGACCCACGGCGAGCGGCGTCTCACGGTGCGCACCACCGCGTGACCATCGCTCGCCCTCCGAGCTCTCCTCGGCCGTGTTTTCCTCCACAATGCGTTTGCGGTGCTTTCCATGTCCATCGTCCCCAGCCAAGCCCTCCGTTCTCACCACTGCACGCCGCAGCGCTCGCCAAGAATTTTCAGAGCGAGTTTGAACACACTAAAGTGTGTAGTCCCTGAGTAGTTATTTTTATTTCCAAGTCTGGACATAGAATCACTTATTCAATTTCCTGTTGGGTTGTATCAAGCACTTTTAACATGTAAATCTCCGATAAGGACATGGACTAATTTATGTAGGTTGCCCCCCAAGTCGCTGTCGGGATGGCCTTATTTTTTTCTTTTGCTTCCTTATTCTTTATTCTTTCTCTGTTATCATCATTACCGTGACTGGTTCTATACAGCACATCCTCATTTGGTGTACTGTAGAATATGTTCTTATGCTAAAACTGTCTGTTTCAAACAAAACAAACAAAACTCCGCCCTGACCCAGGAGTTTGTGTGTCCTTAACAATCAGGACCATTAAGTTTTTAAAACGGAAACATTTAAAACAAATAGTCTATCACGTTATTGATAGATCTTAGCCAGCTTCACTCCATCGCGCTGGTGGGGTTTCGGTATCTCACATGGAAACCTGTCGGCTCTTGAGCAGTGTTCAAACCCTGCACCGGCTGTGCCTCCCATGTCAGGGGAGTCCTGTGGGTTTTCCTATTCGGCAGCATGGATGTTTTCAGATAACTGTTAATTGTCTGCCTGATTACGTAGGTGGCGGGTGGATGGATTTAGCATGAACCTGGAATCAAATATCTGGTTCCGCTCTCATAGCCTCAGGTGAAACCAGCCTAGGCTGAGTCCAGAACTGCCCACGGGGCTTGCGCACTCAGGCCCTGTTTCTGGAAAGGTCTTCAATGACTCAAAGCCAAAGCTTGCCTTGCCATTGGCTGGGAACAGAAATAGAACCCATCTATTCTGGGACCTGCACAGCAAACCAGGTGGGCCTCTGACCCCTCCCTGGTTCCTCTGGGGGTTCCAGCCACAAGGCCTCGGATGTGACTGCCCTTCCTGCCTCGCCCCAGCTCAGAGGCTCCTCCAGTCCCTCGCCATTCCTACAACCACCCCTGACCTCTCAGAAGAAGAGATATTTTTAAGATAACACACCAATGGAAGTCTGACTGCAAACTGGCTTTGAAGATGACCATTTTTTTTAATCCACTGTGATTCCTTAAAAATCCTTCTCCTTCCCTCACAGTGAACTTTAAATCCTTTCATCCATGGGACCAAAGGCGAAGGATCTGGATTCTCTTTCCCAGTCGGCCCACTTGCCAGTCTGGCTTTTCTCCTCTTTGTTTGGATGCTCTTCTTGATGGCTCCTTGCCAACGGACAGATGTAAACGATTGCCTGATTATAAGAGAAAAAAAATCCAAAACACACACAGCACACACACTGTCTAGGATTAACAACCACAGAACTGTCTACAGAAGGCAGACACAGCAGCCCAAGGAAGGCACATCTGTGGCTCTTGGGGCCGTGCAGGGCAGCCCTCCTCGTGGGGAGCTTTGTTCATCTAAGTTCGCCAACTTCGGGGTAGGACCCTCTAATTTCATCTCCTCCAGCCAAGTGTCGGTGACCTCGTGGTCCGTCCCAAGCATCCTGAGTCATATTACTAGCTCACTGGAAAGAAAGGAGCACCCGGCGAGGAGTCAGACTGGCCTCACACCCAGCACTGCTTCCTGGTTGCATGACCCAGGGCAAATTTCTGTTCCCTGCTCAGTTTCCTTGCCTGCAAACTGAGAGGGCTGAGCTAGAGACATTCTTTCCATTTTTCCTTAAGCAAATATTTATGTAGCTCCTACTCTGTGCGAGACACTAAGGATGGAACTAAAACCAGCACAAACAAGGTCCTTGCCCCCACGGAGTAGATGGAACAGCAGGACTAAGACAAAGAGAGTCAAAAAGAAAAAACAATCCAAGCCTCCTCGTCCCTCCCACCACCTTTGCACATGTGGACGGTAGCCTGGCGTGCTTCGGATTCACGGGGAAGCAAAGCCTTCAGCTAAAGCAGCAGGGCTGTGATACGGGACGCCAGGCGTCAGCCTCAGAAATCAGGGATCCAGAGGCCTTCGTGACCCTGGCCCCTCCATCCACAACACCTGCTGTGTCTCCCGAGGGCCAGGTGTCGGCAGGTTTCCTTCCACTTGCTGCTTTCGCCGAGGGATTTGCAGAAACAGCAGCCAAGTGTGACACAACAGCAGCCCGGCCCTCCACCCTTCCGTGGAACTGTTATTTTTAGGCTTCTCCTCCCTTTGCACGGCCTTCTGTGTGCCTCCCTCTGTGACTCACGGCTGTGGACAGCACCACGGACACATAATCACTCCGACGTGGGCCTGGCTTGTTTTGACAAATCCACTCTCCGTTCCCTTTCTCCCTGCCCCAGCCTGAGGACTCTCATGTGAGAAGCGCTGAGGGTCTGCCCTGTGGCCCCCAAACACACACTACGCACCTTGGCAGCTCCCCCAGAAAGCTGGGGTGCACGGCCCATGACCAGCAAGTTACTTACCTGTGGAGTCGAGTGCATCATTTCCCAGTTTTTTTACTCCTTGTTTGAGCAGGGGACCCAACTCAATAGCTCTGGATGCAGTGAAATGCTTTCCTTCAATCTGAGACCACGTTACCCAGTCACTGGGCACTGAGGCCACATCCTGAAAAATCACAGCTTGCATGAGTTAAGATGTGGCGCTCTCCATGAGACGTGGAGCTCTCAAAAGATGCAACATGAAACTGGAGCATTCTAGAAGGTGCTGCTCGTGAGTCATCTACTTCTATCATCATCTGGGGGCTTCGCTCCCCCTCCTTGGTCATAGAAGAAAACACTTCCAAGTGTGTCTTTAAGTCCATGTGACAAAAAGGACACAAGCATTGCTGCAGGTCAATGCATGTGGCGTTGGAAGCACACAGGGGCAGGGTGCGGTTACTTTCAGATTAACTCTTCCATCCCAAGTCCACTGAGCGGTATCATCTCACACGGTCTTCTCTCGCCCCTGTGAACATCGGCTTGGTTTGTGCTTTCTGCTCTCTGTCTCCAGCACTTCCTTATCACAGGCCATCACTACCTGCTACTCCCTCCACCGGAAATCTACTTCTGTCTTTCACTTGGCTAATTCATTCACTCGACTCTTCATGTAAAGATCTCTTCTCTAGGACTCTAGGGAGGCTGCCTCCACGCTTTTAGAGACAGGTGGATTTCCCTGGTCCTCAATGGCACCCTGAATGTGTTCTTTGCAGCACTATCACAACAGTCTTAAGTGACTATTTGTTAAATTACTTTGCCAGATACCTATCCTCCCCAGAGTATAAGCTTCTTAGAGACAAGCCTCAGCCATTCACTACTACTGATCCCACAGCCAGCATAACACCTTATAAATGAGAGGACGGCAGTTCTTCAGAAACTGCTGATTGGTTCAGTATCTTTGCCCTTCAGATTTACAGAGCAGAAAGAGGTAGCTGAAGTATCTGTAAATATTTTTTCCCTTTATATCCTTCATTCATCTTTGGACTTCCTATTTTGTTATATAAATCTATTTACCCGAAAAGACCACAAGTTCTTCACCGATTGTCCCTTCACAACGTGTGTTGACATCTTGTCGGGTTCAGCTCATTCATGAGTCATCATTCCCTGTGCCAACACCCCATCTGACTATTTTTGAAATTTTCTCTTTGTCTACATATTTTGTCATGTCTTTATGATGTTTCTTGATGCAAAGTTCTTTCTTTCTCTCTTCCTTTTTTTTTTTTTTTTTTGAGACAAGGTCTCACTATGTAGTCCAGGCTGCCTTGAACTCACTATGTAGTCCTGGTTAGCCTCAAACTTGCAAAAATCCTCCTGGCTCAGCCTCCTGAGTATTACAGGTGTGTATCACCAGGCTCAGTTGAAATATTTTATTAGTATATAATGTTTACATTCCTTGTGGTAAGTTAGTATATGTACATAACACATCCCAATTCCTTTGTTTTTTCATCTCTTACCTCTTCCCTCCCTCACTTCTCCTTTCTTTTCATTGACCAAGATCAAAATTCACTATACTGCCAATGAATGAATATGTGTAATATAGTAAAATGATATATATATATATGAAATGATATACTGAAATGTGATATATATGAAATGAATATTCACAACATCTTTTAACATTCACCATTATTCTTTCATCAGTCCACCGACCCATTATTTTCTCTTCTTACCTTCTGATGAATTATAATTTTGAAGAAGGAAGACCTTTCTTATCTCCTCCCCTGTTCTATTTCTTCACCTCTCTATATACAAATCTGTATAATTTACTTCTATCCTCAGTGTTTTAATTCTCTTTTTCTACTATCCTAATCTTCTGTCACATCCATCCATTGACTTCTTCATTTCTGTGACTGTATTTTCCACTTCTAGAAATTTTATTTGGTCTTTTTCAAACCCAGCATGTCACTTTTTATTGTTTCCTATTTCCTGCAGATATTTTCAAGCCTGTTTTTTATTTACTGAGATAGAATTGGCATAGTTGTTTATACACTGTGTCTGGTCATTTGATAACTGCAGCTGTCTGGCTGTCTTTTGCTGTCTATTTTTGCTGGCATTAATTACAATATCTTTTTTTGAAGTGTTTAGCAATCTTCAACTACACTGCTTGCAACCCTAAAAATCATTTGTACAGAATTCCTCAGGCCTCAGAGATTAGTAGAGTTTGGTTCTGACAGGTGCTTGGGGACACTAAAGTTTGGGGACATTTTCAATTAAATGTATAGCTTAGAGTGTCTTGGCCCATTCCACTGACATGTATTTGGGCTGCGAATGTGCAAATATGCAAGTGCTGCCGGCCAGTGGTTCAGTGGCCCCTATCAGGGACAGCTGTTTTTTCTTTATCCTTGCTTTGTTTAGTGTCAAAGTAAGCACATGATCTCTCAGGATGAGAGAAAAGGGTTTACCTCCAGTTCACCCTTTACCTGAGAGTGTGATTCTTGGGAAGAGTCCCAGATTAAGGGGGTCGAAGTCTCCTGCGAGCTCCCCTTCTATCTTAGGAAGTCCTGGCCTTTGACTTCTGACGTCTTCATCCTGAGCCTATTAAAACCACAACCAAATCAACTTAAACGGATCAACAAATGCAGTCAGGGCAAGAGCTAGTCATGTAGTAATTCCTCGTTATCCTGTTAGCTTTTCAGTATCTTTAAAAAGGATTTTACTTAATATTTTGTCCAAATTTGCACTGTTTTCATTGGAAGGGTTACTATCAGCAATGGAGCCCACTATTACCAGAGAGGAAATAATGTTTATTGATTTTCCTTGTAAGTTTTACTAACAGCTAATTTAGCTTTTTTAAATTCCTTATTTTTATTGACTACACATTTTTTTTCACTCAACATGCTGTACAAAGTACAACATGCACTTTATTATTTCTTTCCCAAGACAGTTTTCTTTTTACTATACATTATTTTATGTATGGAGTTCTTTAGGGTGAATTTTGTTTGTTTTTAAGTCTTTCTATTTAAAAAGATGCCATGCTTTTCCATTTCATTAAATCTTTTTTTCTCAATAGCATTTTTAAATTGGTTTCTATGTAGTTTATATTTTTATTAAATTTTCACTTTAAAATTCATAGCATAGTGCTTTTTGTTATCTGAATATAAATATGAAGGCTTTAATTTTCTGCTTTACATCTATTCCATAGGTTCTGATATGTAATGCCCTTCATTTTCATTTTAAAAAATTTTTTCAAATCTATTCCAGTGATAAGAGTTGCATATGAAATAGTATTTTAGCATTTCCAGATGCAGAATTATTTTCTTCAGGTTTTACTAATAATTTTCAAATAAATTGTTTTGAGATTATGGAAGCATTTCTATATTCACTCTAATTTTTAGGATTTAGTGTATCTTTCCTTGTGGCCTTGTATATGGTCACTTTTTGTGAGTATTCCAAGGGTATTTGCAAAGCATATCCTCTGATTTTTAAGTTACATAATTTTTTTAAAGTTTTTAAGTTTTTTTAAGTTACAGAATTCAATGTATAGCCATTAATTTTATTAATTACACTATTTTGTGTTTACTTGTACTAAAATGCACAATAAAAGGTAATTAAAGTCTTATACACGAAACTTACAATTTTCGGCTTCTGTGTATTCATAATGTTTGTCTTGTTTTTTGACTTGATGATAATTTGGCTGGGTATAAAACTCTTTGGTCATGCATTGTAGACATTATTCAAACCTCTTCTACCTCCTATGAGTATTGCTGTCATACAGCTGAAGACCAGCTGATCTTTTTCCAGGTGAATTGATTTTGCTATCAAAGAATTTTTAAATATCATTAAAGTCCAATAATTTTCCAAGATAGGTCTCAACACTGATCTTTCTGTGTTAATTTTTCTTCCAACAGAGTAGCCTCTTTCAATTTGAATAACCCAAACTTCAGTATGTGAAAACTTTAAGTTATAACATTTAATTTATTTAAAATGTAAAGCTTAATATATATAAATTTTAATTTACTAAAACAGTATTCTTTTTTCACACTTTCAGGTGTTTTTTCCCAAGTATATTTTACCTACTCTCTGCCCTTTATAGCTACCATCTTTCTGCTAATTTTTTATAAACCTTTATTCATTTCCATTTAATTTCATTACTTTCACTCATTTCCATTTGGAAGTGTTGAACATGATTTCAGCAGAATCTGTCTCTCACTGCTATTTTATTGTGGTCTTTTTTCCAGGTTGCCATCCTTACTAAGTTCTGCTAGATTCTGTTTCACTTCCTGTTGTCCCACTACCTGAATTATTACGCATTGGATTTTCTGAGCTCTTGTTTTAAAAAGTGATTGATTTCTTAAGTTACTTCTTTATTTTTAAACTGGTGACTGTATATAAGGTCACAAATTTTATCTGTTTTTGTTTATTTGTTTGTTTGTCTTTTTGCGACAGGGTCTTGCTATGCCATTCAGGCTGGCCTTGAGCTTACTTTGTAGCCCAGGCTGGTCTTGAACTCGCAATGATCCTCCAGCCTCAGCCTACGGAGTGCTGGGATTACAGGTGTCTGCCACCACACCCAGATAACAAATTTCATCCGTTTGGTGCAATAATTTCCTAGTGAAACTTTTCCATGTCTAGTTTGTTTCTTTTTCTTGTTCACTCTTTTTTCATATATATAGACACTGTGCTTGTTCCTTTTTTATTACTATTATCTTTAAGCAATGTGGGTACTACCGAATCTGCTGTCTGCAAAACATTTTGACAGCTAAGTCTGTTCTTCAAGACAGCAAAGATTCTTTCTAAATACAATTTTAGGTAAGGGACAATTTTAATTGTCCTTCTACAAAGAGTGGCAGCTGCAGAGTTGCATACAAGGAAATTTCTCTTATCCTTGCCTCACCAATATACCAAATAAAGAACTTTTGTTACCATAGCTATAGCTTGGATCTGGAATGTCCCCCAAGGGACTCTGTGTTAAAGGCTTGGTCCCCGGCGTGGGCTGTTGGGAGGTGTGGACCCTTTAAGAGGTGGGGCTTAGCGAGAGGTTTTTCCACAAGCTCCCAGCCACCCTGCCACAGTCTCAAAGCCTAGGGCCAGTGGGTCATAGACCAGAATCTCCAAAACTGTAGGCCAACATAAACCTTTCCTCTTACAAACTGATTATCCCAGGTATTTGTCATGGCAATCCAAAAGTGTCCAACACACTGAGCATCAAGTCAATGAGTCGCTGGACTCCTCTGAGTCGCTGTGAAGGGTGATGCTCCATAATAAAAGACTACAGCCGAGCTGCAAGCACCACTGTCATCACAGACACCTCAG
>RJWT010035325.1:0-13487 GCA_004365215.1 Cuniculus paca | reverse complement strand
TTCATGGATTGAGGATGGCAATGCAGAAAGATGTTAGCTGGAGTCCCTGGTGACAACTTGGAGCCCCAAATGTCCTATCTTGGAACTTCTTTACACAAGAAGGAAATTTCATTTTGTTTAAAATACTATCTTATGTCTTCCTATTTTGTTCATCTAATTCTTACTGATTTAAAGAAGCAAATTCAAGTCCACCTTGGACAAAGAGAATCACAGTAGCATTGGAAAGAATTTAAGAAAACAACCATCTCATTAATCAGGAAGAAAATCAGAGTAGAAGCTATGAAGAAACTTGCCCAAAGTCACCTCATTCAGCATTCATTCTACAGATATTTGCCGAGTGTGTCCTATGTGTGAAGCCCTTTTCCTGGAGCCTGGGACACATATGTGAAGCAGGGCACGATTCCACTATCCAGAGATTCACAAAATGGAACTCAATGGTGATCACCTTTCTCCCTGTCACTGTGTACCCAGTGCAGCCACTGGGGTGGACTTTGTGAAACACTCTGTCCATTGACCTCCCATGAACCTCACCCTTGGGACAGATGGGGATGGGTCAAAAAAGAGGTGGTCAAGGAGCTGATCACCTGGGGCAAAGGAAGGACATGAAGAAATGACTGCATTTACATTTGTCAGAAGCAAGACTACAGAGAATGCATTTAGCAAGCCACACAGACTTTGATTTCTCTCAGTGGGACATGCACTCCTGGCTGTCAGAGCACATTCAAACGTGTGCGTGCACACGCACACATATACATACACACAGGAAAATTTTGCAGGATTACATTTCTACTGTTGCTTTAAAAAATGTGTGTTTGGGTGCATATTTATGTGGTTTATGTGGACTGAGGGTGGGGGCAATAAAACAATACAGTCTCTGGGGGCCTCTGGGGAGAATCTCTGAATTCCCTGGGATAGGAAGTTCCCTAAGAAATCAGGAGCCACTTAAATTCCCACCAAACAACAAAGTATGTGCAGCCAAGATAAAAGGAGAGTGGGGGTGGAGAAGGAAAACAAAGCAAAACACCTCACCCTGGTTTAGGGAAGCAGGTGCACCCAATACAAACAATATCATTTCTTCTATTATTTGGAGAGTTTAGGAACAAAACAAAACAAAACAAAACAAAACAATGCTCAACTCCTCCCCTCTGGGGTGGGGGGACCTCCAAGGATGCTCAATGCAGCAAGATAAAAAAAGTTGTTTCTCTGCATATGTAACTGCAAAGAAATGAAATTTAAAACTAACAAACAAAAAAGAAAAGCACTGGACTATCAGACATTTGAGAACATTGGGCCAAATCAGGCTCAAAGGACACAACATTTAATCTTTGGATGGGTTCATGGTCCACCTTTCTTTTCTCGTCATCAGTGTTCATGAAGCTTAAGAAGAATTCCTTACCTGCCTCCCATTTACAGGGAAATCTTCAGTTTTGGAGCAGTCAGCTGAAGGGCTGAAACCTTTTGGTGTATGTTTATTTTGCGGCTGCAGCAAGCATTCGAGTCATGCGGCAGAAAGGGACACAGGTAAGGACAGAGCAGATATTTGGCTTCAGGGATCCTGTTTGCATGGACCCTTTCTGTAATTGAGGAGACCTGGAAAATGTGTCTACCTGGTCCCATGTTTTTGGAAAAATTGTAAAGATGAATTATTTTTATTCCCTTTAAGCGGTCTTTCAAACTGTATAAGCTTCAGAGTATACAAAATCTGGATCTGCCCTAAGTTTCCATGAAGAGTCCTTTCCAAACAATAATTCCTTCAGTTCTTTGATTGCAGGATTATAATAACAGATGCACAGTGTGTAGCCAAGGCTGCAAGTCCCACGTGATACACCTACCACTGGACAAAAGGCTGGGGAATGAGGAGACTGAATTGTAACTGGGGGGAACCTTGGTGAGTTTGTGTTATAGTCCCCTTGAATTAAGTATCGTAAAGTTAAAGAATTGAATGTGCATGTGCTGAAACCACCCCAAGCCCATTCAGAGGTCTGAGATAGCGCTTTGGTGTTTTATCACATAATATTTTAATGCTATATTAACCAAATGATTTCAGGAAGAATTGTTTTTCATTTCAGAGTCTAATAAAGGAAAGAAGTTCAGGGAATGCACCCGAGCGGGCTGGCTTTGCCTACAGATGCAGGGAGGTCTGTTCTGGTCTTGAGGACAGTAGCTGATTTATGGAAAAGACTCAGGCACCTCCCAGAAAGTACCCTAGGGAAAAGGCAGCTGAAAGGCAGGAGGATGGCAAATTTGACTCAGTGACTTACTGAGACACTGTCTCAAGTTAAATAACAAAAAAAGGACTGGGGATTGTAGCTCAGGTGAAGGCCCTGTGTTTAATTCCCAGTGCTGAGGCAGAGAGTGGATGTAAGGGATTGTTTTGAGTACAGTGTGGTGAGTCATTTAGATTTCTTTCAGCTCAGTCCCCAAGGATCGATGATAGGACTTATAACAAAGAAAGCTGAGAAAATTAAACGGACTTCGCCAGGTCCGTATGGCACTGAGTCCCAGGCTGAACTACAGTCTGGTATGATTTGGGATGAAAAGTGTTTTCTCTATAGGCTACTGATAAAGACAGGTAGGTAAGGCAACAGCCACAGCCCTGAGAAGGAAATCTAAGCACAGGTCATCTGGGAGGATGCAGGGAGGGTATGATGCTCCTGTAGTCTGAGCAGCAGGGGCAACTTTGATACCAGGCATTAAGGAGGACAGAAGACAAGTGCCATCCTGAGAAGACCATGTGAGCTGTTCCTGGGCCACTCACAGAAACTAATTACAAGGAATTGGGCTGGATAGCAAACATCACATCTGGACAATAACAATAGAGCAACAGGTGATGATGCTAGGCTATGGCGTAGCATGATAATGTAATTGTTCATACAACATATCGTGATCATGGCCAGGTATCCAGGTCAGCGCTCTGTGTCCCTTTTCTCTTTTTACTTCACTTTTATAGGGAGCTTTTATGATTATAGTTCTACAGATGAGGAAGCTTACTCTCCAGGCAAAGTTCAGTAACTTTCTCAGGGCAAGCACCAAACACTGAGTATGGGGCTGGCATTCTAATGCAACCTGTCTGAATTGTGAGCTGACCTTATTAGTTTCTATGGACATGGGAGCAAATGAAGTCAAAGAAATAGTGGTATTATTGCTCTTATTGTGAATTTATTTTAACTACACCTGGATGCTGACATGACCTGGAAAACATAATATTACTATGAAAGTTACTTTGACTGTACATTCAGTCTTCATTTATTCACTCATTTATCGAATGCTGATAGCTGACCTCTGGGCTGTGCGGACTGGAGTTCTTTCCCTTTAAGATCTCATTTAAAGTTTTCAAAAGCTCATGTGTTGTTGGAGCTCTTGGATGTTTCTTATTATGCTTTTGCTACATTCTGTCCCTCTTCCAGGCAGTTTTAATTTTCATATTCGCAGCTTTTGCCTAATTCAATCTACAGTAGGAACCACCATCTTCATTGAGTATGTTTAAGTAGTTGGACAAAAGGATAACTTCAGTTTATTTCTAGAAAGTCAGGCCAAATTGTGGAGGTTGAATTGTGCCTGTCTGACTGAAGGGAGGAAATTAGAAAAATGTTCTCCCAAAATGTGCTTACTGATGTCCTGCTGTTGTAAACACAAGAGTTAGGTTTATCATCTTCTTTAGAACTTGACTATACACAAGTAGAAGATGTCAGCCTGTACAGGTAACTCAAACTGATTAACAGATGCACAATTGTTCCACTGGTAAGGAGGGTACTTTAACTTCAAGGAGTTGGAAAACTCTTTCCTGTGTGTCATTCCTGCTGAGAAGAGAGAATCCATTAGAAAGGTAATAGCTGAACTGGAATTTCCACAGTTTGAAAACTGGTAAGGGTCTGCCTGCTGGATGAGAGTAAAGTTTGCCCTTTCAGTTTGCCTGTTGGTTATAATTTATTTCATGGGAACACTGATTTTGCAAAGGTACAGCTGTGGTTCTGACTATATATAAAACCTGATGAGGGGTGGGGGATCTTAAGTTTTTTGGGGAACCTATTCTGTTCTGGATTAAAAATAGTTCCACTCACCCTATTGCTTTGCAAGGAAAACAATTAGGTTGGACAGTGTTCCCTGCAGAATACAGATGCCGCGTTGTCTCTGGACACCTTCTTTGAGTTTGCTTTGGACTGCGTCGAGTCTTCTGTTAGGAGGAAATTATCAACAACAAGAGGAAATCCTGTACTAGTATTGAATAGTCCTTATTTTAAAGGTACTTCCCTTCTTGTGGGAATTGTATGTAATCAGAACAACACTATAAAATGTCTGAATAATTTCACAAGGTTTGACTTTCAGCCCTATTTTTTTTTCAAAGATTGACTTATTGTGCTTAAGATATTGTGCTTAAGTCAATTGTTGGGCCAGAGGACATTCTTCTCAAACTGCATGAGGCTCACCAAGGTGAGATGGAGGTTAGTGCCTTGGCCGCAGGAAGCAGGAGCTCCTCAGAGACAGCCGTTTATTCTAGAGCACACAATGACTACTAAAGGCTAAAATTACCTTGGATAGAGACATTTGAGTCACCATCATTTGCCCCTTTTCAGAGCAAGTCTGTAAGGTGGAGAAACTGGGTAAGATAGTCTGTGATTCTCTCCCCATTGATTTTGCTTAGCTAAAGGATGGGAGGAGTCTGGATGCCTCGGTCTTAAAGGTCTGGGGTGTAAAAAGATATTTCACATTTATTTGTCTGCCTTTGAGATTAGCTAATTATGACCTGTGGGCCAGGAGCTACAATGAAGCAGAAGCAGCCCAGTGAATAGTCTTGTTTCTCCTCTGGTTTGTGAAACCAATCAGCCAGATGGAAGAGATGCCTGATGCTGGGCTCTTCCTGCTGACCCATTAGCGCCGTGCTTCTCAGACTTCCTTGCTGAGGTACTCCCAGCAAGAGGAGGACAAATTGGTACACCTGGGGGTCCAGGGAGCGCTTTGCTCAAAGCAGCCAGGTACAAACACAAAAGTTCTTTGCATGCTTGTATCTTAATAATTTGCGAGGTTCTGGCAGCCCTCTTTCCCGTATGTATCAGTTGGCTTCCATATAAATTCAGCTGAACTTTCTGTGGTGATGGAGACCTTCAATAGTGGCACTGTCTGTTTTGGCAGCCACATGTGGCTATTGAGCCCTTGATGTGTGGCCAGAGTGACTCAAGAACTGATTTTTAAAATTATATTTCATTTTGAGTAATTCAAAATTGAATTAACGGCTCCAGCATGCTCTGTTTATGGGTAGAATAAAAATCTGCCAGCTGGTTGCCATGCTGACTGTTACCACCTCCCCATGCCTCCTGGGCTCCCGGGAGAGGTGAGCACCCATCTGCCTGCAGCTTCTCTATGTGTGGTCAACAGAACCTTTTCCTCCCAGCCTGTCCCAAGCGTAAGAAATACCTGGAAGGACAGCCTGGGTGGTCTGTGCTCAGGGTGCTGACTCCAGACTTGGAGCCCTTGTGACCTTGTTTTGGGATGACAGTGCATGGTGTTTCTACCGTGGAGCCCTGAGTGGATCCCATGGCCTCTGTCCTCTGCCAAGAGCATTCTGCTCTCTGTGCTGCCAACATGCTTCTGCTTCTGCTTTCTTTTTAGTGGTCGTGTTGCAGCTCTCGCCATAGCCCTTCGGCAGTGGAATTCAGTTCTGTCATTGCAGATGTTTAGATGAGGCCATTCCCAGGTTCAGCAGCACCGCTTATCCACAGTTCTGCTATCTGCAGTTTCAGTTACTGATAGTCCATCTAGGACTGAAGTTATTAAGCAGAATTTTACACAGATTCATGGCCTGCGTTCAGAATAGCATACCGCTGGCTCATACTGTTTATTCTGTCTGGTTGGTTACGCATTCTCTTTAGGCCAGCATATCCACACTGTGTGTGTTATCCAGCTGTTAGTCACTTAGTGGCTACCTCGGTTAGCAGATCAGTTGTTTCGGTATCACAGTGCTTGTGTTCAGGTAACCCTTATTTTACTTAATAATGGCCTTGAAGCCCAATAGTTGTGGCAGTGGCAATTTGAATATGCTAATGAGAAGCTGTAAAATGGCTCCCATTAAATAAGCAGGTGAAAGTTCTTGACTTACTAAGAAATAAATCATAAACTAGCGTTACTAATAGGGTATTTTAGAGAAACTACGTTCTGATAATTTGAACATAGTAAATTGTTATAATTGTTCGAGTTTATTATTGGTTATTGTTAATCTCTTACTTTACATAAATTTATAAGTTAGGCTTTATCAGTATCCACAGTAGGAGCTTGACCCTATCCATCATTTCAGGCATTAACTGGGGTTTCTGGACCAGATCCCCTGTAGATAAGGGTGACTATTTTGACTACTGTCATTTTACACTGCCTGCAAGATTTCTTTCTCTTTCCACCAGTCACATAGTAAAACATCTGTTTCTGGGACTCCCGGACACAGGTCGTAAGGGACAGCTTGGAGTCACAAAGCTTAGAGGCATTCCACACTCTCTACCAAAATTCTGATGGCTGTACAGTGTACTCCGGTTTATTCAAAAGTGTTGGGGGATAGGTTATTCTGATTAATAGACAATTTTAGCTTTCTGAAACTAACTATAGCTGACAAATAAGCTAGCTAATTTCCAGAGAATTCCATACAATGGAACAGTCTTAACAATGAAGCTAGTCTAAATGAAACAAAATCTTTCTTTGGTGGCTTAGAAGGCATTTTGGGGTCTTGTAATGCCTTAGAGTAATCATTATGAACAGTAATTACCCTTCAATTATACAGCATGGAGTAATTATGTTTATCTTAGTTTTCCAGTAGGTTGCATTCAAGATAAACAGACATTTGCTGCAAATAAAACAATTTTTAATTTCATTTCTAATAATGATCATGTTTTAGTTATGGGGGAACTATATGCGTTTAATGTATTATTTTATATTACTCACATTCATATTGGTTATATGGAATGTCTTACAATTTGCATATATAAGCTAGTGATTGAACTAAAAAAATCTGAATACTCCCCTTCACAAAGGCATTTTTGATGTAACAGGTGCAATCCAGAAAGTGGAGTACAAATTAAAATTTTTAAGAATTAATCTTGTACAAGGGCACATATTTTTATGATTATGAAAATAATGTATTCACCATAATAACTATGGAAAGCACAGAAGAATTTTTTTTTTTTTTTTTGGTTACCAGGTATTGAGCTCACGACCTCATGCTTGCCAGGCAGGCACTGTGATGCTGAGCTATATCCCCAGTCCAGCACAGAAGAATTTTATAAAACAATCTATAATTTTTTTTTGAGGCAAGGTCTCATGTAGCTGGTCTTGAATTCATTGTGTAGCCTGGGCTGATTGTGAACTCATGCTGTCCTCCTGCCTCAGCCTCCCTAGCATTGAGATTGCAGGTGTGCACCACCACACCTGGCAGAAATCTATAATTTTATCATAATGGGCAACAACTGTGTAGTTTTCCTTTCAGCCCTTTTTCTATGCAATATATATCTATATATATGCACAGATTTTCATATATTTATAAAGCAGAATTACATGAAATACAATTTCCTATCATATACCTTTTCTAGTAAAGATTAGCATGTGATTTCATAGAGGGAGTTAAACAGATCACCCTTACTGGAATTGACCAATATCAAATTCACTGAGGGGCCTATGTTATGGCTTGTGTCTAGATGTCTTCCCAAAGCCTCACGTAGTCATAGGTGGGGCTTTTCAGAGGTGGCTGAATCTAGAGTGTGGCTCTAGAGGTTGGATCTAGGGTAATTCTGAGATTAAGTGTGTGATGCTGGGATCAATGCTGTGTGATTACTAAATTAGTCCAGTCCTCTGGTTGGCTTGGCATAGTTCTTGGTAGGATTAAAGGGGCCCCATCCTGGGTTCTAATGCTAAGGGCAGTTAGCCTGGATAAAATATAAGGGATAGGAAGAGGGCTAGTGTCATCACTTGGAGATTGCTGTTTGCGGTTTTGCTTTTTTGCTTTTTCACTGCTTTTCTGCCTTCTGCCTGCCATGAACTATTTCTTCTCTTTGATGCCACCTTGCCTTGGAGCCAACGAACTCTGAACTGAAACCTCTACAAACTGCAAGCTAAATAAACTTCTCCTTTAACTTTGGGTGTCAGGAATTTTGTCTCAGCAACAAGAAAAGTAACTAAGACAGCCTGAGTAGAACAAAAAAGATGGAGAAAGAGAAACGTCTTTCTTCTTGAGGCTGGGATATTTGTCTTCTTCTTCCCTTGGACATCATAGCTACTGAGTCTCAAGGCTTTGGACTCCATGAATTTTGACAACCACTGCTCCATTCTTAGGCTATTAGCCTTAGAGTGGGAGTCACTTCATTGGCCTCCCTGTTCTGTAGGCCTTTGGACTCTAACAGAATTACCCTTCCCATTTCCCTGGTTCTCCAGCTTGCAGATGGAAGATCACAGGACTTCTTAGTCTGCATAATCACATGAGCCAACTCCCATAATAAATCTCCTCTTACATCTCTCCGTATATCCTGTTGGTTCTTCTCTGGAGCATGCTGACTAACAAAAGACTTAACAAGTGTAAGCTGTGTTAATTGGTAGTTAAAAGGTCTATCCTGCCATTCTAATGGATAAAAAAGCATCTTATGTCATTCTCTTTTATATTTTAAAATACTTTAAAAATTAATAATGTCTTACTATTACAAAAATGGTCCCAGAAAAATGAGAGAATATAAATCAGCAAAAGAGGAGCAAAAATCCGTAATTCCAACAATTGCAACCTTGTGATATAGTTGCTAGTGTACTTCATTTTGGAGGGAGATGCTACTTCATGAACAGATTTTTCAATTTATTCCATGGTTGTTCTAGTCTTTTCACATTGCCACGGTGCCAATGTCAGTATTTGTTTTGTAGACCAACATACATTTGTGGAGACCAGAAAGTGACTTGGTAGAAAGGGACAGAAAGGATTATAAACAGTGTCACTCAAAGGTGGTTCTGTGTTCTCATAACTTGCATCAGCGTCCTGGTGTCAGTGAGTGGGGGTCTGAGTCTTCCAACTGGGACCCTGTGTCTGCATCCTGTTCCATGCATCATCTTGAAGTCGCTGAAAATGCCTCCCTATTCTGGCAGTCCCTGGGATGTGTGACATCATGCTTTCTTCCTTCCCTCCCCTCGCTTCCTCTCCTCCACCTCCCTGACTCACCTCCTGATGCTCGACTGGGAAGTTAGGAGAGCACCTCGCTGCTAGCCAGATTCTGTGTCACGCCAAACCCCATAAAATAGCAGAAAAGACACTTTAAAAATTAAAAAAGTATTTTTCTTTATTCCTTTAATTAATCCAGGTTCAATGTGTTT
This sequence comes from Cuniculus paca, assembly GCA_004365215.1. Taxonomy (NCBI): domain Eukaryota; kingdom Metazoa; phylum Chordata; class Mammalia; order Rodentia; family Cuniculidae; genus Cuniculus; species Cuniculus paca. The sequence continues at coordinate 4,163 of RJWT010035325.1, read as the reverse complement.
TACTATAATTGGTACATTGGAAAATAAAAAAAAGGAATATTCTGAAGTATTTTGCAGCTTACTAGAAAAAAGAAGAGACATGTCCATGTGACTGTACTTCAGTGAGGAATGTAAGAGAAATGCTAGGAGAATTTAAAGGAGGTGTTTATTTTCAACTAGAGATTACAAGCTTCTTTGAAGAAACAGCCTTTATGCTAAACCTTGAAAGATGAATTAGGTGATACCAAGCTGAGCATGGCGTGGAGGGGAACCACAGGGCCAATCGGCAGCAGAAATGAGGTTCAGAGGGGGCCTGCGGAGTAGCAGTGGGAGCACCAATGTGAGTCCTTTTGCAAGGTCTGTGGTGTTTCCTTTGTGGGGGTGTCTGGGGTTTCTCGGGAGGAGGTGTTTGGGATTCCCGTGAGGAGATGTTTGGTGTCTTCCAGGGAGGTGTTTAGGGGTTCACTTGGTAGGATCCAGGGAATATAAAGGCAATACCGCCATAGAGCACATGGGGTGGGGGAGGCTCCCCCAGTAAGTTTTGGAGGAAAATGAGAACTTTACACTGGAAGACTGACCTGGAAAACGTTCACAAGTTTGATCAGGGATAAGCCCGCCGGGAATAAGGCTGTGTTGTGCAGCACTGACTATCAAGGCCAGGCAGGCAGTGGCCAAATGAAGCTGGCTGGTGGTTTGCCTATTAAACATGTGGAATAAGGTAGGTTAGGTGGTGCATGCCTGTAATCCCAGCACTCTAGGAGGCTGAGGCAGGGGGATCAGAGTTTAAGGCCAGCCTGGGTTACATAGTGATACCCTGTCTCAAAAAACCAAAAATTAAAATAAAATAAAAGGCAAACATCCTCACCCTGAAACAAACAAACATTCAGTGAGGGTTTCAATCTGTAAGAAACATTTTTTTCAGTTTTCTCTACCTCTCACAGCACCCTCAATTTTGAATCGACACAAATTTTAAAATCTAGCAATAATTGCTCGTACTTGTGCTGGACATTATTGCTTTGTTGCTTTTGTCTTCACAACTCCCTTTCCCTGGTTGGTACAAGGCCTGCCTCATTTCAGTGACGCAGCTTTGGAGGTGAGGGGGACGAGCGAGACTGGCTCCCCCCGCATGCACAGGCCAGGGCCCACTGTTCTCACCACTGCCTGATGCTGTGCGGGAGGGACACAGAAAATGTCTCAGCACAAGACAGTGACTGAGCAAGCACAGGGTTTGGAGACCACTACGTTTGCCGTCAGCCCTGAGCCAGGTGGCTGCTGGGGGCCTACTGCGGCCTGGCAGGTTGTGTCCAGCTAGATGCCACTCCCGCCTCAGCTCTGGCTGGGCTCTGCCATGTGGGAAAACACGCCAGCACTACCTACATTTTCACATGTTAAAAGAAGCTGGGAAAACTCGGTGTTCATGAGAAATCTCCTGACTTGCCACGGCAAACAGAAACACTGAAATGACACCCAGGATTTGGAGGCAGACTTAGTTACATCAGCAGGCACTGGTTGGACTCATTCCCAAAATATCAGACCTTGAAGACCCAGAGAGGGAGGTTTTTATAGGGTTGCAGTACAGAGGTAAAGTACTTGGCTGTCTTTGACTGGTCCTCAATATGCATCGTGGTGACCAGCTATGCATCACAGTGACCCGCAGTTTCTAAGAGACAGAAGCGACTGGAACTGGAACAGAAACTGTTATCTGGGCCACTGAAGTATACTGGCTGGGGGGCATCTTCTGCTACAGTGGCTCCAATGAATTTAAGCATAACGTTGCATAAGGGACCATTCATAGAGAAATAATCGAGTGCAGTCATGAGTTGTGATATATTTCCTCAGCCTCCCACCAAGTCATTGCCAATTCTCCTTTTATTTCTTTAATTTGGTTTCTGCTGTCTTCGATAGAATTTCAGTAAGGTAAAGTGATAAGAATCATAACGTTACATTGCTTATAAGGAACGCCTGGTCTGTGAACATATAAAATGAACATTAGGGGTTGTTTTACATTACTGTGGTTTAGAATTGTAACTTTTAAGGAACTATTATTACACTGTCAAGTGAGAAGGGATGGTGTGACTTAGAAAATTCTCTTAAAATTTTTATTTATAATTAAAATATATGAGCCCCTGAAGGTAACCTCTAGCATTTTCCCACTCTGGGAAGATGTTAAGGCCCTGCTTTTCATTCAGGTAATCCTTTCATCCCACCTCTTTTTGGGCCTCCTCTGCCTTCTGGTCCAGCCCAAATATCTGGTCTCACTCCTTCCAGCTTAACTCCTCCAATGTAACTCCTACCTGGGCTATGTCGACAAATCAATGTAAGTAATTTGAACTTTTTATACGTTGTATAAGAAGTCAAGACTCCAGGTTCTGGAAGATTTCATTTCTTTTCATGACGTTATCTTCCTTTCTAATTGAATGAACAAACAAACAAACAAACAAACAAATTAAAAGCCCCTAACAGTCGGGCATGGTGGTTCATTCCTGTAATCCCAGGACTTCAGAGGCTGGGGCAGGAGGATTGCCCTAAATTCGAGGCCAATTTGCACTACACAGTGAGTTCAAGGCCATCCTGAACTTCACAATGAGACCTTGTCTCAAAAAACAAAACAAAAACAAACAAACGAACAAAAAAACCCCAAAGACCATAACAAGACATCCAAATACAACACATTTTGGACTGGACTTGGCCTGCTGGTGATCTTTATATGAGGTTCTCAGAGGCCAGTTCAGAAGCCACCATAGTGGTCCAGGCTAAAGGTAAAGAGGCCCGAGCGTGTGTCCTGTGGTTGAGAAGTTAGAAAAGCTACTCTATAAAAAAGGATTTTCTTCTTAGCATAAGAAGAAGCCAGGGCGCAGTGATGCGGTTTCCTTGTGAGATTATGACAGTGACAAATCTTTTTCTGCTGTCAGATGTTCTATTTACTCAGCTGCACAAGTCTGGACCAGGCACCTGGGAGATGGACATGGAGCCCACTAGCGCCTTGCACATCGTCACTTAGTACCACGTTCAGTGGCCTCAGTGATGGGAGCTGGCATCGTGATTGTGTCTGCCAGACTCTCACTTGTGAAGGAAGTGACTGAGTGATGACACTTATTGGAGTCTAATGCCACTGAAAGATTTTCATTACTTACATTTCCCAAGGAAGGACCCATGCAGGACCATGTGATGCTTCTGTGTCTTTCCCCAAAGTCATATGTGGAAATCCTCAACTCCCTGAGTATTGATATTGGAAAGGTATTTGGCCTTTGGGAGATAATTAGGTCTTGAGGATGAGGCCTCCATCTAGTTTATTACCTTGGAAATTAGCTAGCCATGGGAGAGACAGGCTTTCCTGGGGCCGTTCAGATGTCAAAATACAGAAATACAGAAAATTAAAAAAAAAAGGGGTTAATATAGAGGAGTATTGTTGCATTACTACTAGACATATTTTTGCATTTCTAAAACAAGTGTGAATTGATAAAAGGTCTGACTTCTAAAAGAGGTTCAAACATTATTGTCCCTCTTGGAGGTTTTGTTTCTTTTAGATTAGATAATGAGAAGAGATTGGTTCTTGTGCAATTCCTAGTCAGCTTCCTTTCCTGGTTCTCACACACGAGTCTGACATTGTTGTGTTTGGATTCACAAGAGGGCCAGGGATGTTTACATCCCCACCCAGACAGCTGTGCTCATTGAAATAGAAGGAATGATGATGATGTTTATTTCCGGAATGGCAAATCACTGAAGCCCTTGGTCTCTAAAAATAGGCCACTGTTTTACTTAGAGGTGAACTGGAATTGTTTACCTAAAGTCAAAACTGTCTGACAATGGTTCTCCAAAGTTAGTTTAAATTGAAAAAGGGTGGCATGTTATTGTGAAAATATCAAAATGGGTAGGTCTTTGAAATTCTGCAGATTTTTATTTCTGGAATAATCAGAAAATTTGGACTCATGATGACAAGATTGCTTCTATGTAGTTAAGTGGCTGTTCTGGGAAGTCATGGATAGAACTGATCCTTTTCTCATAAATTCCTTGCATCAAAATTGCTTGGATGAAGCCTGAACTTGGAGCTTCTTGAAAAGTTTCCAAAGTGTTTTAATCCCAAATCGTACTGACCCAGTTAGGACTGAAACAAAGGGTGCAGAGGAGCCCACTTTACCAACAAAATACTTCTCCAGGGCCCTAGGATGCAGGATGACCCTCTT
>RJWT010035324.1:0-13484 GCA_004365215.1 Cuniculus paca | reverse complement strand
CCTCCCAGGCAAAGTGGGTCTGTGTAAACACGGAGTGAGGGAAAGAAGTGCCTGTCACCGAATGGTTCCTGCCCACATTGTCCTGAGGGGCCTTGGTACGCCCTGAAAGTACTGCTCTTCACCCCGCGTCTACTCTCACCGTCTGGTGCACTTCTAACCTGCCTCAGACCCCCACCAGAAAGTCAAGAAACAGATGTCACAGCGTCCCAGCTTAGAGTCACAATTGTGAGCCCCGTTGCTACATGCCACATGCTCCACAAGACAGACTCATGCACGTTATTATCTTTCAGAGATGTATCAAAAAATTTTCCAGTTCTGTTTAACATCAAATAAAAGACTTTAGAAATAAAAAAAAAATACAAGAACATGAAAGCAACAAGTTCCTACTAAACTTTCATCACGTATTATAATGAAGTCAATGTTGGTCTCGATGAATATTAAATTTTGTCAGGACTTTGGTAAAATCTTTTTAATTAGATCTTGTGTTTTGAGTTCTAGAGTCCTCTAGATTCTTGCCGGGGCACTTGGGACACGTAAGTAGGCAGGGCGACACCCTCCCACCATCAATGCAGTCCTGGAAAGGAGTATTTATTCTTTACTAATGCCTGCAGATGTTCAAACCTGGACTCCAGCTATGTATAGCAAACACATCATACAGCCTGAAGTTCAATTTTGGTAGTATTTTTTTAAGCTATTTAACATTTGGTTCACGTTTAATTCTTCCAATATATCTGCTCCCTTTTTAGAAAACAAAGCAAGGGAAAGAAACGAGACTGGACTGCCGCATCTCCTAAACGTAATATAAATGAGTCGGAGTTGGACTGGGAATCTGTACAGGGAATCTTTAATGCTGCACAGGGAATCTTTAATCTCAATTGGGTGTTCAATGAACTCCAGCCAATAAATCATGTGGTTAATTGTGAGTAAAAGGAACTAATTTACAGAACATGAAAAAATGTCAGAAGGATTTTGAAAATCCATATGTCATGAGGAATTTGACTTTTGGCTTTATATAGATAGACTTAGCCTTATAACATATAATGCACTTGATATTATATAAAAGTTTTGGCTTCCTACTCCCATCTGTCAAAATTGCATGTTGAAATCCTAGTGTTTGGAGATGGCTTGAGAGTGACTACAGTTGGATGGGGTCTTGACCACTAGCCCTCATGATGTGAATAGAAGAGACGCCGGAGAGTTTGCTCTGCCTCTCTGCTTAATAACGGAGATCATACAAACACCCCAGCACTGCGGGTGTGTCACCCAAGACAACACTGTTATTCCCATTACTGGAAATTTAATGCTAGACTCACTAGCAGGGTTTCCTGTGGTTCATCGTGCTCCACCTTTCTCAGATGCTTGACTCTGTCCCTTGACAGTCTGATGTCTGCAGCAATACTGGGTCTCGTTTTGATAAAAGAGACCTCCTGATAAGACTGAGGTGAGCTTCTCCTGGGTGTGGAACCAAGCTCAGGCTTCTCTGGAAATCCACAGAAAATGTCACCTTGTTCTTTCTTCCTGTATCATGATATATGTCTGGAATCATTCAGTCTTTAAAGTGTGAAAATTACCCTTAAGTCTCTGACAACTTATATTCCTAGTTATAGGATCCAGGTCCTACCGAACAATCTTAAAATCAGAGATGATTAAGTAAGAGAAAGAAAACATTAGACTCAAAGCAAAAATGAACAATGTCTATTACAGTATGAACATAGAAAACTATTCATTTTGTTCGTATATATGTATATGTATGACTTTGCCAGTGGCGTCAGTAAATAAATTTCTAGAAAGATAAGAAATGACCCCTCAAATCTGAAAATGTTTAAGAATATTGATGAAGAAGTGTATACTGAAAATGAGACTATGATCTTTCAGGTCACCTCCTTGAGATTCTGTTAGTTGTGAATTAAAAGTAGGCTGTGATTACTGTTGTCATTTTGTCCTGAGATTCACAAATTACACACGCCTTGAAGATAGCACAGTTGCTGTTATAAGATGATTTTATGTTATGTTTAGCTATAGACTTTTATTTTATTTTTATTTTCCTTATTAAGGGAATATGAGGAAGTGAGTCATTTGTGAAATATTTGCCTGGCTTAGTATGTTTAAAAATAAAGTGGGAGAGGATGGTATATGAGGATGAATCCTCTACTCACTATTCTGCTGGAAATCACATAGGAAATCACTGGCTACACTTCTTGGTCCACATCTTCTCATCTGACCTAAATTTGTCTGGGTGGTCTCAAAACTACAGAGCCTTTGTACCATAATCAACATGGATGGACAAAATCTTTAGCTTCTAGTAATCACTTCATGTAAAATAAAAAAAAAATTATTCCTGCCTGGGAAGAATTCTAAGCATTTAGAATAAAGGAAGGTATGAACTAAATCAGCTATTTGCCAAACAATAATTTTCTTTGCTTGGAAAAGAAAAGATCATAATGGACCACAGCTGAACCAGACAAGAGTTCTCCAGCACTTCTCAGGACATCAAGGAGGAAGTAGACCATGCCAGACAGAGCAGTGGTGCACCCGGAAGGGACCACAGCCCCTGGGCCTGTCTCAGTCCTGGCTCTGTCAGCATATCTACAGGCACGTTGTCTTTATGTTTGCCTCATGACTGTCCCATGTGCAGGTTTCTCTCAGCATAAGGGACTGTAAAAAGGAGAAAGGACAAAGTGAGCTAAAAGTGTGCAACAGCACAGAGTGTTTTCTCAAAAGACTGCGACTTACTGTGACCCTGCTTTGAAAATTACCCTTAGGTTTCATCGGCTAGCACCAGGTTACACAATCACTCCCAGCTAAAAGCAAGTCTGGGGGGTGGTGTGTCATGAGAAACACCAGCACTGTCTTAGAAAGAAAGAAAGTAGACGTACTTTCAGGATGAGAGACTTCACCTATGGCTGTCATCCACAAGCCGTTTGGGAATGTAACAGAAAAACATTACTGGCAATTCAAGTTTTCATGACCTCTTGCAAAAATGCGTGGTTTCCTCCATTAAAATCACCTGCCACTTGGACCACATCGCTGCATGTTTGGTTTACTGATACTGAAATGCCTTTCTCTCAGTAGTGTATTCTGTCTGTTTCATGAATAGCATGAGGAGCTTCCATGAAAATTACAGTCAAAATTAGCGACAGAAGCAAAGAGTATTCACCTTTCTCTCATGAATGTATAAACCGTGAGACAAACTGCAACTTTAAATTTTATAGAAGCTTATTTTGATCTCTTTTATAAACTCTCAAAGAGAAGTATTCTTGGCAGGAATATGTGAATGAAGTTGTTGCTTTTAATGCTGCTTTCAGTACTTTAGCAAGTGTGTGCTGACCTTCGTGTACTGGTGTATAAAGCAGCAGCCGCTTCCTATTTCCAGGTAGTTTAATTGTTGACATTCAGCAGAGTCCAACGAAATACAAGTGTCATCACTGGCAATAAAGGTGCTGACAAAATAAAAAATGGCTATCTTTTATCGCCCAATTGGAATTAAGTTTAACTTGGACTGCTTTATTTGAAACTTTTTGAGGGTTAATTCCATGAATCAATCTGGTCCTATTTCTCAGTATAAATATTCTTTTCTTTTTGGCCTAATTATTGTTTTATGCAGTAAAAGTTGACCAAACTCCTAGTAATTTTGCTTAATATTTTAATTTTAGCAAGGTAACAGTATTCTTTAATCATTTAAAAGACATTTGTGTCATATTAATATTAATTATAGTATTAATATTAACAATATAATTATATTATATTAACATAATTATAATATTTAAAATTAAGCAGGATTTAAAAAAATTATTATTGGAGCCTTGTATTATTGTTTATTCACAATGGTCCATTTTAATTTCCATCTTCTATTATTTTATTTTGCTTAAACTAGTTTATGCAGGATGGCAAAGCCCCGTACCTGAGAAGGGAAATTTGATGCATTTAAATCAGGTGCACTTGATATTGTGGCACCCAAATAGCCTGGAGGACACAGAAGTGTATCTGGATAGTATGATAATCGATTCATAAATTATGTACACCTGAGCCCTTTCCACCTTAGGCAGTTTCAGAAATATCCAAAAATACAGCAGACTTGGCACAGTCACATCAATGGTCTGAGCCATCCTAATGGCCAATTAGCATTCTGCAAAAATAGTCTAATCCGTTATGCATAGTTGACTATTAAAAATAAAAACAAATCTTAAATGGTGGGCAAACATACTCTTTTTCTTCCTGGTCTTTGCCTTTTCTGGCTTTCTGCTGGCCAGGAATGGTTTAGGGGAAGTTGGGGAGCGTTTATTACTGCAGCGCAAGGACAACTGGATACCTGCCCACCTGGCCTTTGCCATGGGACAGCACTGGGCCTGGAAGGGACATTGCCAAGATGCGCTGCAAAAGGGACTCTGGTGGGCTGCGTGTGGCCAGATGAGAACAAAAATTCTAAAGATTCTACCCATTTTTCCTGACTCATACAGGGAAAACAAAAACAAAAACAGGAAATTTCCACATGAAATGCAGCTCCCCACTGCTGAGCTCTCCATTTGATGGGTAAATGGTAAGGAGAAATCACTTTTTCCCTACTATTTTTTATCATAAACATTAGTAGCTTTCTAGTTAGTTTATTTTAGCTGTTACGGAACTTCTCATCTCTAAAACTCATTTGCTAATGAGTTCTTTTTTCAATGTTAGGTTTATCTCCTAAAACTGTACAATAAAAAGAGCTGGGCCTGGTGGTGCATACCGTTTATGCTGGTCATTGGGAGGCTGAGGTAGGAGAGTGGCAAGTTCAAGCCCAGCCTAAGGTACTTAGTGACTTAGCAGGACCCTGTGGCAAAATAAAAAACAAACAAAGAAACAAGCAAAAGGACTGCAGGTGTAGCTCAGTGTAACCATCTCGAGTTCAATCCCAGTATTACAACAAGGAGGAATTGAACAGAGATTTATGTAGTCAATTTTCAGTTAAAACAAGAAATAACTATGAAAATCAATACACTCTCAAAAGAAATAAGGAACAATATTAGAATAAACTATAGAACAAATCGATGAAATCTGAAAGTTGAATGAAGCTTATATTTGAACACTTTTTTCTGTTATTGCCTTACTGGGAAGCCTCTTCCATTATTTCATCCCTTGAAGTGTGACAAAATGCTTTTGTTTGATCTTTAATACATCTGCAATTGCTTTTGCTCTGTAGTAAGTATTTCAAACTGGGCACTATGTGATTATTAGTGACTAACTTCAGCCTCATTCTGTGAAACATTTTTTTTTTTATTATTCCTGCAGTGCTTGGGATTGAACACAGAGCCTCTCAATTGCTGAGCAAGCAGTCTACCACCACTGTGCTACGTTCCCGGCCTTCACAGTGTTAAACAAAGTCATTCTTTTTTGTTTCCAAGGGAAGCCCTTAAATATTTGAAATTAGTCATCATGTTTTCTTTTTCAAAACTATTCTTTCTTGAAGTTAAGGATTCAATTCTTGCAATTATTTTCCCAATAAAACCCAGGGTGTATCTATCCACCTCCTGTTTGTACATGAAGCTCAGTATTTCAGATATATAAACTTCGTGTTCCTCAAAGAGTCCAGGCCTTCTGCAATTCTGCATGTTTGGCTTTTATTAATACAATGTATGCTTCTCTTTTTACTATCATCTCGGTTATTAGTGATTATCGAGTTAGAGCCAAGTCTGTTCTTACACCCAAGAACTACTGTCTATACGAGTCACCACTTTGCATTCCCCTTTCTCATTTTCAACCCAAGAAGGACTTGAAATTCATCTTTCTCAAATTCTGTGCTCTTGCTATTCATCCAGCGTTCCAGTCTTTTGAGGTAACCTGAATCTCAATTTTGTCATCAACTGTTCTATTACTCATTCCTCTCCAGTCTGAATCATCTCAAATTTGGAAAGTAACACGTTCAACCTTGCTCATAGTCTTCCCCTTGTCTCTGCTTCACAGCTGGGGCCAGTGGATCCCTGTGACCAGACGCAGCCCATTGCCTAATTCCGAGGGCCATCTTCCCCCAACAGGAAATATTTAAACAGTTTCAGCCTCATTTTTTGACAGAAAACCTCTGTGGTATTGTGTGGCTGAATTTTGGTGATATTATGTGGATTTTAATGAAATTTAATATCTGTTACTAAATTGTGATGCACATTGTAAGATCATCTATAGTAACACTTTCTTATGGGGTTATAGATCATCAAAGCAAACAAACTTAATTTCACTATAGACCTTTTCAGATAAAATTGAAAACAGAAAACAAAGAAGCAAGTTTTACTTAACTCCAAAATTATGCCACTGAAATTTTCCTGGAATTAAACAAGGTCATCACTGACTTTAGCATGAGTTTGAAGGTAATATTTAACAAGTTTAAATGCTCAGGGTTTCCACTTGTTTCCAAGAATACTTGTGAATATTTTTACAACAGAAAATATGCAGGAGATAATATCTTCAAACACATTTCAAGAAAACTCAGGTCATTTCTATTTGAGCTTGAGAAAATTACGTTTTGTTGGGAAAACAGGGATGGGAGGTATTGGCTTTCTCTCAAGTAGAAGGAGCTGATTTCTAGCATCCCACCAGCTTCCATTTTTCCTCACTTGCTTCTCAGATCTCAGAGAAGCAGGGCTGCTCTGCTGGGTACCTCTCTTCTTTGACTCTTCAATACATGCTATTTGTTTGCTATTTCTCTCTGCCTTGTTGTCGTGCACATTTAGAAGGGAATAGCTAGTTCTTGGGTGGTACTGCAAAAATAAGTTCTTTCTCTAACATACACCTATAGAACTTTTGAATAAAAAGAATGTATATTCTAACTCCACCTCTGATTGAGAGCAGTTGTATTTGATTATCTTTTTTGTTTTTGTTTTTGTTTGTTTTTTGTAACCGGAATCAAACTCAGGACCTTGTGTTTACCAGGCAGGCTGCATGCCTCTGAGCTATATCCCCAAGAAAAATTGTATTTGATTAATTTATTTATCCTTTCAATATATTAAAATTTCATTTTCTTGTGATGAGAACAGTTAATATGAGATCTACCTAGTAAAGAACATTTTTCTTTAAGTGTCTGATAAACTAATTTTGTCTAGAAAGTGCAATGTTGGACAGCAAATCTCTAGAGTCCTGTTTAACTGAAGCTTGCATCTATTGATTAATGAGAAAGCAAAAACATAGGCATCTGTAACTCCTTGGGGATTATATGTAGACAAAAGAAAATTCTCCCTATAATCTGATTTTTAAGTCTTCATTTTCCATAATCAACTCACTGAAACTTCAATTTGGAGATGGGGACATGAGACTCTGCATACTGATGATATATTCAGACACTTTTTATTTACTATTTATAGCGCTTTCTATAGACTTTCTTAACAAAATCCAAAATCCCTTGACCAATGATGGCAAACCTTTTAGAGACGAGTGCCCAAAGTGTAACTCAAAGCCCACTTATTTATAACACAAGTGCCAACCCTGCAAGTGACCCTGAGTAATCAGGCTTTAGTTTAGAAAAAACAACTCATGCATCAGCATCTTTAGTCTTAAAAGAAAAAGAAATAACACATATGCTCTAAGTGTGCCATTACTGCCCCAGACTGAGAAGTTGGTGAAAAACCCACTGGATTCAGCGCCTTCTTGTACAAGGATATGCATCTTAACAAAGATCCACATTCCAGCATTGTCTTATTTTGATTGATTCTAACACAGTATGATAATTTTTATCAGTCTCAAAAAAGCAGATTATTTTCACCTAATACATACTCACACTTTGGGGTACTATAAAGACTATTCAGGCAGTGTCAAGATAGTATTGCAAATCTGTAAGACTGAAGAGCTTCTACAAGTACCTGGATAAACAGCTTTGAAAGTTATGAGTGGAAATTGTAGGTACACTTTTGATAGCTCATTCTAGTAATAAACCAGAAAAAGTTACATTTTTGTCCCTTTGTCATATTTAGTCCTAAAATAGTCTTAAGCGTAAGAATTTGTATTCATGTTTGTCCCAGCATTCTTAAAGGAAGAGTAAGTATAAGGAAATAGTAATATTTGTAAAATTCAACTTTAAAATTGAAATTTCATTCCCACTTCTAAAATTCTCAGCAGGTAATTATCAAAAATACTAGATATTAATGTACTGAATGTACTTTCTTCAGATAGTAAGAATTATTATTAAACCCTAGAAATCATTTATTTACTATAGGACAAGGTATCTTATTCTCAACTCTTAACAGCAATAATGCTGACATACAGGCATCGGTAGCTGACATTACACTTACTGTGATATTGCATAAACTAACGTCTGGTGTATGTACTGAAAAACCTGAATTTTATAAAGAATCCTGGGAAATAGTGATACTTATTACACTGACTTTTTAAAAGATGACTAATGACTCATTGAACTGCTAATAATTAACCGCTAATAATTTTGAATTATTTCAGTCATCTTATTAAGATGGAGTTAAGTGTATAATTTGTTTTTAAAATGCTGATACAGCATAATGTTAAAGCACTGATGTAAATTTCAGAAATATTAAACTGGAACTGTGTCATCAGACTGCTGTGTGTAAGCAAAGCACGCACACACAAGTGGTTGTAGAAACAACAAATCTTCCCAACAAATTTATTTTAAAAAGTCAAAAGGAATCCAAAATATTAGGCAAACTGTTTTTCTAAAGAAAACAAATTAAAAATGACTTTAAGTACTATATTCTGCAGTTACTCCACATAATGAAGTCTCTCAACAAAAATACTTTGAATTAAATTACTGTTACATAGAAAACTAAAACTAGAAATTCCATTGACCCAGCTATCCCCTTATAGGCATGTTCCTGAAACAGACACATCATTTAGAGTTACACATGCCTACCCACGTTTTCAGCAGTATGATTCACAATAGCCAAATCTTGGAAATGGTCTAGATGTCCATCAGCAGAAGAATGAATAAAGAAAATGTATTTACCCACCTAGGAGTGCTATTCTGCCATAAAGAAGCATAAACTTGAGTTGTTTGTAGGAAAATGGGTCTACCTTGAGATCGTAATATGAAGTAAAATAAATCAGACACACAAGCTTAAACATTAAGTAGTCTCTCTTATATTTGAAACCCATGCTAACAATAAAAGAGAGATAATAGGAAGCGGGAAGGAAGGTCTTTCTGGAATGAGAAGGGTGAAAAGATGGAAGATGGGACAGAGGGGAGGGAAGGAGATGAAGAAAGGAATCCTCGTGTGCTCAGTCTGTGCATCGACTCCACCCAAGAGATGGGAATGCTGTATACTGCAAGCATGCACAAACAAAAATTTTAAAAAAGGAAAGAAAAATAGAGTGTTGCACACTTCGCTTCATCAATGAATGGCTCCTGTATTTATTATTATTGCCACTGAGGTATACATAAAATTAGGAGTAAGAAGTTACATGACAACTAACATATATTTATTTTCTATGAAAAATACACAGAAAAGAGAGTGTTACATCCATTACTGTGGATAGAAATTTAAAGCAGTTTAAGAAGGAAAATAAGAAATAGAGATTTTCATTGTGTGGTTATTTCGTGTTTTCCAAGAAGGCACCCACAAACTCGAAAATCAACCAATCTAACATTCAGGTGAGTTCCGAGACACATGTGAAAATAACCCCTGCGTCTTTGTTTGCACTGGGATGTCGAATTTCCAACACGACGAGCCCACAGGGTGCACTCCCTGAGGTCCACAGCAGGAGAGAATGGAAGCCAGCGCCCATCTTCTCCCTGCAGGACCGGCTGGCACCGCACCACCAGCCTCAGCTCTTCTGACGCTAGGGAGCACACTTTCCCCGTGAATTATCCTGGGAAGCAGGAGCAGAGGCGTCTCTCATGCAAGGCAGTGTCAGGCAAGGTGCCAGCCACACTCAGATGTGGGGAGTGACAAGGCACGCAAATGTGACAGGACTCATGGTAAACAATGACAGCTCTGTCAGGAATCTGAGAGCCTTTCGTACTTCTGTGTATGCCGAAAAAGAAGCAGAGTTATTTTATTTGTGGCTTATAAAAAAATGACGGTCTGAACTCTTCACCTTTTTTTTTTTTTTGGCTTTAAACAAATCAAAATTAGAAGGGTGTTAGCAGCTTTATGGTTATGGGAATGGAAAGGGAGAGGATTTAGGAATTTGGAAATCTGAAAAAAAATATTTCCTTAAGTGCAAATATAAACACATATTGGTTAATTTTTAATAAAATGACCTTGTATTTGTAATGACCTTACCATGGAGCTCTGCGCTACTCCCCAGGGTGTGCTCATGCCGACCGGACAGTGCAGAGCCAGCAGCCACACACAGAGCGTGTCTGCAGAGTGACCCACCCTGTGGAAACCCAGAGATACAGATTCTGCACAGGGTTAGGGAGAAGGGAGGGTGGAAACCGCCAGAGCACTCACAAAGTAAAGTAGATCTGATTTTCAGCTGAGTTCACTGAAAAGTTTATTATATACCGAAAGCATGGAAAACATTGCCTTAAGTATCTGAGAGATGAAAAGAATGAGCCAAGAGCTTGCTTTGAGAAGCTGGCCATGTCTTGGGGGGAAAGGTGAACATAAGCCTTGTGTGTGTGGCACATGAAAAACGAAAGCACAGACAAGAAAGGTAGTAAGTGCTTGATTTGATCAAGCTGTCATAGTAGGTACCGAGGGACCAGCAGATGAAAATGTTATAGATTGGTTCCATGGTGTAATGCTTAGCACCCTGAACTCAAAAAGTTATGGGCCAGGAGTACAAAAAGCTTGTAATATAATGACAGAAAGGAGACAATGGTAGATATATATTTTATTAAAAAGAAAACTGTGACATGAGCAATGAGACACCAGTAGGAAAAGGAAAATGGTAACCCTTATTTCATTGAGGACAGAGTACTGAAATGTTAAGAGTGTTAAGTTAAAGGAAACTATCCTCTGTCTCATAAACAATGTATATTATAGATAACAATGTAAGAGTTTAGAAAGGTAAATCATTTTATTGAACACAGATGCAAGTATGTGTATACAAGTAAAATGATTTCTTTGCTACTACCACATAGCTAGTTGTGGCTATGTACTAATTTCATACTGTTTGTTCAAAAACAAATTTTATCATTTTCTGGTGAAATTTTTTTGACTGTTTCTGGTAAATCTCAATTATAGTGGTGTCTTGTCTGTCTGGAAGAAAGAATGGAAATATGACCTCAGCCTTCAAGCCAATGAAATTAGGTCAGAAATACAAAGCCATGTCAGTAAAATTCTTTCCTTGCAAGTTTCTGCACTTGTCCTAGTTACTTTCCTGTTTCGGAGACAGACTACTCAGCAGTCACAAGATAAAGGAGGGGAGATTTATTTTGGTTTACAGTTGCATTCCACTATTGGCTGGATCTAAGGCAGAAACAGCATGGTGGATAAGCCCGAGAAGAGGACAGCTGCTTGTTCCATGGAAGCCAGGAGCAGAGAGAGAAGGGGGGAGCCAGGGGCAAGAATAGCATCTTCCAGATCAGTGCCATCTTCCAGGTCACACCTCTAGTGAGCTGCCTCTTCCAAGCAGACACCATCTCCTGACAGCACATTTAGTTACCAAACTTATTCATGGAAGAAAACACTGACAAGTATAACATCCACATGATCCGATGACCTTTCCAAAGCCCTACTGCTGAGCACATGAGCTTTTGAGGAGGTATTCCGGATCTAAAGCATGACATCTTGACCCTGATCTCCAAAGATTTCAGGTTCATTTCCTTATGAACATATATTTATTATAACTCCAAGATCTTAAGAGTTTCAGCACTGTTGAAAAGTTCAACTCCAAAGTCCCTTCTGAGATACAAGGCAAGCTGTTAGCTGTGAGCCCATATAAAAATCAACAAGAAAGTTAAACACAGCCAACACAAAATCACACAGCTTAAACATTCCCATGGCAAAGGGAAAAATAGTGGGATAGAAAGAAATGGGACCAAAGCAAGATAAAACCCAGCAGAGAAAATATTAAATCCTATAGATCTATGTCCAAGATCCAGGGCAAGTTATGGCAAGATGTGATCTTCAAAGTGATTGGATGCTTCATCACCAAGGCATTGCTATTTGCAGCCAATGTGGCTCCTTTCTCGTGTTAGCTGTACTCACTAGTTACAGTCTTCTTCAGCAGACCTTCAATGTTCCTTGCATGTTCAACTTTCTGGTGTCTCCACTGCACTTCTGGCTTCACTCTCACTAGTTTATGCACTGCACTTTGAAGGGTATGTGGCCTGGTCTCCCAAGTCCTCTTCTGACATCTAGGAGGAATTCTCGATGACTCCATACATCTTGAATTCTGCATTCCCATAAAACAAGTGCTCTGTGGATGACCCCAAAGCTGCAGCAAACTAGAGCATTAGCCAGGACCCCTTGCAACATGGACTCAGAGACCTTCGCCTGTCTGGATGGCTGAACTCAGAGAAATAGTTTCCTCCTAGGCCCTGAAGAATGATCAAGGTGCTGTGTCACTCTCTTTGCAAATGAAAGGTTTTACAGGTTTTCACTTTCGAGCTTGTAAAGAGTGGTGTCTCACTGATTTCTGAAATCCCATCAAGCCATCTATCCTAATGTCCAGATGCAAAATACATAGCTTCTTTTTAACGCTAATCTTTTCTCATTTTAATGCTAATGTCATTAATCACGCTCTCCAAAGTCTCAACTTTGCAGGTGCTTTCTTTCTGACAAAAGTAGAAACTCTCTACAGTTTTGGGTTCTGTGGTTTTCTCCTGATTATCACTACAAATCTGGCAAAAAATAGCAATTGGTGCCATTACCATTGCCTGAACATTGGGCTGCATGAAATATTCTCTACCAGATTAATTTGTCTATTACTTG
Organism: Cuniculus paca; assembly: GCA_004365215.1. Classification (NCBI taxonomy): domain Eukaryota; kingdom Metazoa; phylum Chordata; class Mammalia; order Rodentia; family Cuniculidae; genus Cuniculus; species Cuniculus paca. The sequence goes on along the minus strand of RJWT010035324.1, from coordinate 672 downwards.
TAGTCTCAGACTCCCACAGGTTACTTGCAGTCTCAGGCTGCCCGTATTTCTGATATGGGCAGAACAAAGACAATTTTTGCAAGATCATAACACACACTTGGAAAACAGAGTCCTTGTTCCCAACCAAAAGTTTCTGAGTCAGGCCTTACAGTCTGAATTTTTGTCAGCATGTTGGCATTGTGAACTCTAACCAAAATCTCTCATCAAGTTTAATTGACAGCATTCGAAGGCTTGTCTAACCACCTTTCCACACTTTTCCCAATTCATGCAATGAGTTCTTCTGTGCCACACAGTTAGATACAGTCAGAGCAATGACCCCACTTCTTTTGTCATTTTCCCATCATTGGACACAATATCTGACACCTGCAATTTAAAGGAGAAGAGGCTTTTTTTGGTTCACAATTTTAGTCCACAGTCAACTGGCTTCAAGGCAGAAACAGGATAGCAATAGGGCTGGAAGAGGAAAGGCACTCAACCTAAGGCAACAGGAAACAGAGAGTGAAGGAAGGAGCTGGAGAGTGAGATGCACTCTTCCATACCATGCCCCCAGTGACCTGGCTCTTCCAACCAGACCCCCACCTCCTAACATCACACTTAGGTACTAAACTCATCAATGAATGAATACGGTAATTAGTATAGGGCTCCCACGATCCAATCACTATCCAAAAACCA
>RJWT010035323.1:0-13490 GCA_004365215.1 Cuniculus paca | reverse complement strand
TGGAGAATGAACAAAAGAACAATGACTTCTAAATCAGCACAAGATGTCATTCACAAAATTCACATACACATCAACCAATTTTTTAAAGAATTTTAATTCATGTATACTAAGACCTCTTTGCCTCAGAAATAGCAGGCACAGTAGCCTCTCAGATCCACACACTTCACTGGGTACAGTATTTCTGTCACAAACTGACAAACATAAATAGTCCTGAAATAGCTCTTTCTGTTAAAGCTTTTACTCTATTCAATACAAGTAAACACAACTCATTGCTACTGGGAATGCTAAGGCACTCTCAGCACAAGTGCTGACTACTGCAGGCCACTTAGCTCCTGTATTTTGGTTTATGACCCCATGAAAGAGAAACAAGATCAGCTTCTACCTCAGATAATACAGGTGCAGTTTACTAGATGTCTGCTCTGCTCCAGGCCCTTTGTATACCATACTGCTATACTTTGTCATGGTTTAGATCTAAAATGCCCCATGCAAAGTCTTGCGTGTGTGCAAGGTGACTAGATAATGGGGGTGCTATACTCACCAATGGATTTGTCCATGGATCAGTTCAGTAGCTAAGTGCGCTGTCAGGAGGTGAGGCCTGGTTAGTGATGAGTCACTGGGGATGTGACCTGGAAGACTTAGTCTTGGCCCCTGGTTCTCCCTTCTTTCTTTGCTTCCTGGATGCCATGGATTAAACAGTTTTTCTCCACAATGCTCTTTCACCATCCTGTTCCTGCCTGGAAGCCAGGTAACCATGGACTGAAAGTGTGAACCAAGGTAAGCCTCTCCTCCTTTAAGTTGTGTCAGGTATTGTGTCCAGTGATGGGAAAAATGGCTAAAACATCCTTTTACCAAGCTATCAACACAGCTGTATCTTTTGACCCATTTTATAGATGAAAAAACTAAAACCCATAGACTAAATCACTCTCTCAGAGACAAAGCACAAATGGTAAAACAAAGATTTAAATCCACATTGATCTTGTACCAAAGCTTGCATCGCCATATTTCCCCCTGTGACTGGGAAAGATCAGCTTCTGAGCAGTTATTTACATTCCCAGGTAAAAGGTTCTATGGTAAACAACTGAGAACAAAACCTACTTTTGTACTGCAGTCCTTACGCCTCATCAGAATCTCTAACCCTACCTTTGAGATCTCATTTTTCTGAACTGCTCTGTAATAAACCTCAATACCATTTTTCAGTTTCACGAACCTTATTAACAGTCCCTCTGTTGCCCTCACTGATAGTTTTGAACTGTTAGTAGAGACTGGTTTTGTGGATAGACTGTGAGAATTGACTGCTTCCTTTATTATACCTGAATATGAAAAGGAAGAACATTCACCACAAGACAACGATGTAGAATTTGAGAAGACTAAAAAAGAAAACCACATTAAGAATTACCACCACAAAGCCTTTTTTATATTTCAGCCCCTCTAATTTATTCCACTAAGAAAATAAATATATAGCTTTCTCTATTAATCACTTGTAGAAGTGTTTTATGTCATCTCTTTTCACCGGGATAATTTGCTGATTTGGGAAAATATTGATGTGTTTTATTCTTGCCATATATATATATATATATATATATATATATATATATTCCTTTAGCTACCTCAGTAGGAGAATTATCTGCAGTAACCCATCTTTAAATAAATTAACTAACATTATAAAGCTCTCTGTGTCTAGATAGATTGCTAACTCGAGCATCTGAGGAAGCTGGCCTCAGGGCCGGACGGAGGGCAAGCTGGATCCCATTTGCTTAACTGGATGTTTGGGTTAACCAAAAGCAGCTAATCAGAGCCACACTGTATTTATATGAACTCCTTTGCATCTATAAAATAGATTCCTGAGAACGAAAACAAAAAATTTGCTTAATCAAGTTTGCTGCTCTTGAGCTCCCTATTCTTGATGTTTTGCTCTTAAAAACTGTTTTTGATCAGACTAGCAGCCATTTAGGGGAAAACTAGTCCTTGGAAAAACCTCATGATGACCAACGAGTGTGCATAGGAAAGAAATACTTCTATGTCAAGACTGGGGTCAAAAGTGGATGCTGGAGTCTTACTGCTCTCCATGCCATCTTTACCTGACCTCAGGAGTTACACTAGTAAAATAATGTTGCAATCATTCCTAGGCCAGGAATAGAGAAAGGGAAAATACATAGCAAGTATGAAGTATGTGATTTGCACTTGGGGTAGAGTAGTATTAGAGATGTAGAAAGAAAATAAAAGCAGAATGGAATATACATGTGTCCTTTGCCTTCCTGTCTTCTCTTTTGCCCACAGCCTCTCTTTTTGCTGCTTTCTTGGTGACAGAAGGATATCCTTCCTTCCTTCTTTTCCTTCATTCTATATCCACTCTGTGCCCAAAACGTTTTTAATATTTGACATGGTAAGGGATGGAGGAAAGAGGGGTGGGAGGAGAAAATGCAACCTTGGAATTAAACTGAGGGAAACAAAATCAGCAGCCCACAGATGATTCATGTAGGGAATTTCGGCTTCAGTATCCAGGTCTACTGAGAGATGTGGGTTTGAATCCCACCCAGCCACCATAGATCAAGGAGAAACTGTCTCTTCCATCCCTCCTACCTCATTCCTAGCCTAATTGAGACCATGCTCTCCCTTAGAGACACTAACTTATTAGATGTGAATTCTCAAACGATTCCTCCATGATGTAATCGTTAGTTCCTCACGTTTCCCTTGTTTTTCATTACAACTCCAATGTAGGACATAAGCACAGAACTGGAGATACTTGGTCCTCTAATGGGGAGACTCCAGGGGTAACGCTGGGAAGCCTGTGGAGCAGCAGCAGCTGGGAGCCTACTCCGTATGGAAAGAATATGGCACTGCACTCTCCAGGAGACAGATGCTGCTTACTACCCAGAGGCAGGGCAGACAATTGGGCTTTTGTTTCTATTGGCTTATTCATTGTTTTGATGCAACTGAAAGCATTTTTTTTAGTCAAAAAAGCCTCATGATTGAGAATAAACTTGACTTTGAGTCACAAAAAACTCCCCAATTGTTTTTTCAGCTGAGATTGAACAAAAGAGCATTGTCTCCCTTAAAAAGGAGAGCAGGACCTTTATACACTACACTTAGGAAAATAGGAGATCTTAAGCTTCCCATCAGTGTGTGGTCCCTCACCACCCATGGTCCTAGCCCCTTGTATCAATAGTGGAAGTAGTTGTTGATGTATGCGTCAATATACCCAGAACTGCAAAAAAAGCAAAATTGTTGCTTTCTCTTCATTGCCACTGATCCCTTCTTATCTCATATCTGAATGGTTACACTAGCTGTTCACACCTGTTGTTGCTTGGCCTGCTTGGGGATCAAACCCAGGGCCTTGCACATGCAAGTGATCTACCAGTGGACTATATGCCCAGCCCCAGTGCTGGTTATTTCTTACCCCAGAATAAGCAGCGAATGGCAAATGAGCCTTAAGTACTACTTCCGTCACATTATCTCCTTGCTCAATAACATAAATTCCTGTTTCCTGAAGCAAATCAAATTGACCATTTGAGGCCCCTTAACCTCTGCTCTACTGTATTCTATGTGTATTATGCTCATTTCTGCTGTGGCCACTGTCCTACTACTCTGAAGAATGATCTTCATTAAATCCTATCTGTATAAACTGCACTTGACATTAAAATCTCACCACTGAGCAACTTCATCCCACGACTGAAGAACAGTTCCTCTTAACTCCTACATAATTTATGGTCTGTCTCAGGTAAATTACTGTTTAATTATTATGGCAGACATTATAATTTTTTTTTTGGTTTCTATCATTTCTTCTTTTTGAGTCATAGAATATAATTTTTGTAATCACATGACTCCCAGCTAGGGACTTAGATGTTCTTTTTGCTGAAAGCACTAACTAAAAATGGGGTAAAAGCCTAGCATCTCTGCCTCATTTTGTATCTGTCTCCTTCACTACTCTAAACTTTGGGTGAGATTCCTGTGAAACTCTGTACATTCCCACTGATCCCTTATCATCTCTTGTGTGTTAATCATTTAAAGAGTGTTGGTCTAAGGACGGTAATTCTTCCCCTTCAAGAATAAAGGCATCAAAATAAAAGTAACTGGTATTTTCAAGATTTGCAAGTACATCATGACCAACAACAGATTGTCAGTTGCCAGCTTTTAAAGTGACTGGCCCCAGAGTACTGTCTAGAAGTCTCCAGGCATCATCCTAAACCTGAAGGCCTAACTAACTCCATCTTACCTTTCTGACTAGTACTTTCACTGAGTCGTTCTGCCCTGCATCACCTTAGATTATAAGAACAGGTTGGACTGATAAACATTCTATGACAAGATTCGAAAGCACTTTCAGGCAATAGCTACTGTTTTATAGTTGGGAACAGTCAACCAGATTAGTTTTGATCAAGACTGCTTAACTGTGCATGCTGCTTGCCCCCCACCCACAACACGTACCACTTTTGTTCCTTCCCTATTTAGACCTGAGATTCAGGTCAGTGCCCCAAAAAGAGGGCTGAAAACACTTGTTCCTTCTTATCTTTCCAGATGAAACTGAATATTAAATTTCTTTCCTACGTCATTATTACTTTTTCTATTTGAATTTATCTTGCTATGAGTGACTGGACCTGCTATATTGGGACCCCTCAAAGTCAGGCAGTCCTAAAGCCCAAGACTCTGGCAACATCCTACCTTCTATCTGAGCATGTAATTTAAATTCTGCTATTGGAATACAAGCAGAAATCACTTACACAACTTCTTCACATCCTGTTTTAAAAAAGGACAGGAGGTAAAATTTTGGAGAGATTCCAATTATTCCTAAGTAATTGAAAGAACAAGTAGAGAGACAACCCAGAAGGATATAAGAACACTTTAAAAATACCGTATACCAGCTGGGTGGCACACACCCATGAGGCAGGAGGATCACAAGTTCCAGCTCAGCCTGGGCACCCGAGCAACTTAGTGAGACCCTGTTTCAAAATATATATATAAATGGGCTGGGAAGGTATCTCAGTGAGAAACACCTAAGTTCAATTCCTGGTACCACAAAAATAAATAAACGAATTTGACCTAATAAATTCATAAAACAGCCCAAATAACAGCCACATTCATGTTCAGTTTGAATACTTATGAAGCAGGATAGATCACTTATATTTTGACTATAACATAGATTCTAATAAAGTAAAAAGATCGACTTTACATAGGGTATATAGTCTAACCACAAAAGTATTAAATGAGAAATCAATAAAAATATCTGGAAAAATTCTCAAGTATTTGCAAATTAAATAATATAGTTATAAATACTCAATAAGTCAAAAAAGAAATCAGAAATTAGGTTGAACTGGAAAAAAATAAAATGCAATATAACAAAATTTGTACAATTCAGGTACTGTGGTTCTTAGAGAAAAATACGTAAGTGCATATATTGGTAAAGAAGAAAAGTCTAAAATCTATGATGTAATTTATCATCTAAAGGCTAGAAACTGAAGATCAAACTAAACTTGAATAAAGTCAAAGAAAGTAAATAGAAGGAGTAGAAATAAATTCATCATGCAACAAGGAAACAGTAAAGGAAATCAGTAAAACCAAAGGCTGGCTCATTGAAAATGTCAATAAATTTTATCAGCTTCTTGCCAGACTTACAAAAAAATTTTTTAAGGAAGCAGAGCACACAAATCACCACTGACAGGAACAAGAGCTGCAACATGACTACAGATTCTACAGGTACTAAAAAGGACACATAAGGGAATATTATGAACAATTTTTTGACAATGAAGTCAACAGCCTGGATGAAATGAGCAAGTTCTTCAAAAGAAAGAAAACTACCACACTGAAAGGTAGAGTAAGATGGTAGCAGAATGAGACACCCCCTCAGAGTCTCCCCAGGAAATATCAATTTGAACAGCTATTCAAGCTCAAAACTACCTTTGCAAGAGCCAAAAGAACCAGGTAACAGATCACAGTACTAGAATTAGCACAATAATAAGAAAAGATGTGTTGAAGAAGACTAGAAGGTGTTATTTGTATCACTCCTCCTTCAATTCTAGGCAGCTCAGCATGGAGAGAAATGCCACCAGCTTAGAGAAGGAGAAAGGAATTAAGTCCAGGTCTTAGATTTGAAATCCAGTACCAGGCCCACCAGACTGAAGCCTAGCATTATACAGAGTTTCACAGCCTCTGCCATCAGGCCAATGCCCAAAGACAGCATCTTTTGACCACCACAGAATGATGTCCAATAGATTGGGTCTCCCATCACTATCCCAACCTCAGATACCAAGGAACAGAGAAAGACTTCATTCACAGAAGATTAGGAAAGTGAGTATAGGACTTTAACCTGGAACTCAGTTATCAGGCCATTGAAACCTACAACTGAGGGATGAAGCCTGTAGCTCTGCCCAAGTGCCAAGCAGAGACCCAAAGTCCCAAGCAGACAGACTTGTCTTCCAGCCCAAATCAGCTGTCATTGACTGTAACAGTCCCAATCCACAAGTACTTAGCAAGCAGGCTATAGAAAATGTGTGGTTATTGCAGCATTGCTCATAATAGCCAAGAAATGGAAACAACCCAAGTGTCCAAAAACTGATGAATGGATAAAGAAAATAAGGTTATATAAACAATGGCATACTACTCAGTTATAAAAAGGATAAAATCAGGACTGATAATACTTCTCAGTGGTATAGTGTTTGCCAAAACTGTGCAAGATACTGAGTTTAATTCCTACCACCACTGAGAGAGAGGAAGAGAGAGAGAGAGAGAGAGAGAGAGAGAGAGAATATTCTCATTTGCAACAACATGGATAGAATTGGAGTTCATTGTATTAAGTGAAATAAGTCAGACTCAGGTACAGAGGATAAATATTACATGATTTCATTCATATATATAAAAAATGTCCTAAAAAAAAGATGAGGCTAGAATATTTGGTACCGGAGGTTGGTCAACAGGCACTAAGTAATAATAGTGGGGAGAAAGTGTTAAGAAAGATTGGTCAGTAGAAACTAAGTAATAGGAGAAATAAGTTCTAGTGTGCTCTTGGACCATAGGGTGACTAGACAGACAGATAGATAGATAGATAGATAGATAGATAGATAGATAGATAACTGTATTTTTCATAATAGTTAGAATAGATTTGGAATGCTTTTACCAAAAAGAATTGATAAGTGTTTGGGGAGATGGACATGTTTACCCCATTTTGAACATCACACAATAGAAACAATTAATGAAACATCACATGGTACCCCATAAATATGTAGCAGCTCTGTGTCAATTTAAAAATAAAAAACTATATTAAAAAGAAAAAGAAGTAAATTACCAAAAACAAACACAAGAAGAAAAAGAATATAGGAATAGCCCTGTTTGATATTTTTAAAGTAAATTCATAATAAAATTTCAATAAAGAAAGATAATATTTTCAATAAATGATATCACAACAACTTCACTTAAAATCTACCATAGACGTAAAGCTATAATATTTTAGAGAAAGATATAAAAGAATATATTTCGACACTGACTTATGCTAAGATTTCTTGGATCGGATAAGGCATGAATCAGAATGTAAAAATAATTCTTCTCAATATTAACAGGACAACTTAATTTTTTTTGAGTGGGACCAGGACAAACCCAGGGCCTCACATTTGCCAGGCAGGTCCTGTGCTGCTGAACTACATCCCCAGCCTGATGACTTAATTTTTAATAGGCAAATATTCTTTAAATATTTCATTAAAAATATAAACATATGCCAAATAACCACATAAAATTATGCTTAGTGTTTTTAATTATCATGGTGTGTAAGTACAATGACTATCACCATAGAGTTACTAGAATAGCTAGTTAAAGGTTGATACGTAGTGGTGGTCTACCGAGCAGCCGGACTTGTCATACACTATTGCTGACGGGTCTGTAAAGTATTGCATACACTTTCAGAAATACTTTAGCAATCTCATAAGTTCCTTACATACTTAATATACGTGTCTTAGCCCATCTTGTGTTGCTATAACAGAAAAGCACAGACCGCATAATTTATAATGTCATATATATATTCTGGAGACTGGAAAGTCCGAGATCAAACCACAAGCATCTGGTGTCTGCTGAGTGCACTCTTGCAGCATCCTCACATACTGGGAGGTGGGAAGGGAAAAGGAGGAAATCACTGTGTTTTCACAAGAGAGAACAGGAGACAGAAATCCCACACCTATGAGCACTTTTCAGAGTGGCATGAATCCATTTCTGAGAGCACTTGACATTTGCATCGGGTCCCACATCCCTACCACTGTTGTTTTGCAACACATGAATTCTGGGTGACAAGTTCAGACTCTAGTGCCTTATGAGCAGCAGTTCCAATCCTGTTTATCAAAGTGAAATATTTATATACAACAGATCATAACAGTTATGATTATAAAAGCCCCAAACTGGAACCACTCAATATCCATAAATAAAAATATGCGTAAATGAATCATGTATTTATAACTTGGAATTCTATGCAGCAAAAAAAAAGAATGAATTACTGATACACACACTAAAATAAATGAACCTTAAAAGTGTACACTGAGCAAAAGAAATAAGATACAAAGGAGGCGGCACAAAGCGCAGTGTAGTCTGCCCCAGTATAAGAGTGGGAGTATCCGCTTCGCTTTGCAGTTTAGGCACCTCATTTGTGTTACCCAAGTGCCAGCCAAACACTAGTTGCTATATAATTTCCTCTGCATGAAAGCAAAAGAAATAAAGCTGGTCCATAGTGACAGAAAATAGATCAGTGGCTGCCATAGGTCAAGAATAGGTAGCATTTTCTACAAAGCACTTGAGGGAACTTTCAGGGGTGATGGAAATGTTCAGTACCTTGATTGAGGTGTTGGAAAAATGGGTATAAATATTTCTCAAAACACATTAAATTATACATTTAAGACAGGTGCATTATATTTTCTAGTAAATTATAACCTCAATAATGCTGACTATGTTTTAAAAAAAGAAAAAGAAGGGCCGGGAATTTAGCTCATTGGCCTAAGCGCCTGCCTGACAAGCACGAGGTCATAAATTCAATCCCCGGTGCCGCAAATAAATAAATAAATAAATAAAAAAGAAAAAAGAAAATAAGAAAAAGAGAAAGGAAAAGAAACCTGAATCCTAGGAGCCCAGTTGTCTCCACATGCTAGATAATCCATCCCTGAAGAGAAATAATGCCCTTTGTGTCATTTCATTTTTTCTCAGTCACTATATAAAACAGCCTGTGTCCCAACTAACACAATTAGAAATAAGTATCTTTATCAATTACTTTCATCTGTATTTACTATATCTATTAAAAATAGATTATAAATTCTTCATAAGGCAGCCCTGGAGAAAAATGAGCCTTATTTCGCAAACCACTCAGGAGACACAAGCTCATCAATTGTAGCCACAGCCCATACTTCTCTCTATCACCCAGAATCCTTCATCTAACTAAGCACCGTGGTAGTGGGCAATGTATTCTACCTGACTGATTAGTGCTTTCTCTGTTCAAAGAACACCCCAAAATTAAGCAGGCATCTTGCAGTCATTTCATGGTCTCTTGGGAAAAAAAGGAAACTCTTTTAAAGAAATATATGTCTATATACATAATTATATACTATACTATATACTATACTACATACACTATATATGGTATATATATTACATTTAAAGTGTGTATATATATATATATATATATATAGTTAAGAACATGATGAAATCTCATTTGAAAAAGTAGTTATTGATATTGAGAAGGTAATGTAGTCCATAGGACACCAAAATAACCAATCAAGTTCAAAGGCAAAAAAAGTAATTGATAAAAGCATTTTAATCCAAATACTACCTCAGTGGTCCTCTTGGCATAGCGGGCCACATATTCATCTCAAAATACTACCTCAACCTCTCAATACATATACATTGTTTAAAAATTTCAATTATTAATTTACTTAGTTATAGTGCATAAAAATCTGCTCCTGTGACATTCTTCCCACTAACCTATTAGGATCTAAATTCACTTACACTTTAAGGATTTAAAAAATTAAGGATGACAGAAGTTTTCCCTAATCACCAGACAGTAGCAGTGATTGTAGTGATACATGCACCTCTGAAAAAGTAAAATGAAATGGAAGAAGCAGGGGGTTCAAATTAGCACCCAAAACAGATGAACTGCTCTTTTTGTTCACTGAGCATGTACTGCATGAGGGCTTCATCCAAAACTCTAAATAAATGAACACTGGGAGGCTAAAGATATTCTTTCTGGAAAATACCCTCCATGCTCAATTTTAAGAGAAAAAAATGAAATACATAGTCTTTAAGTTTTTAAGACATCCTGCTGTCTCTAGTGTCATTTTCTCATTTTATATTTGAAAATTTAGAAAAATTCTACATCTACTAAATCAAGGGAATTGAGAAAGCCATTACTTTCTTAAAGATATTCCAAGTGTGCTCACAGGAGTAGTTTTCTGAAATGCGGTTCATTTATTTATATGACCGAAATACCAGCTAGCAAACAGAATGCCTAAGTAACCACTGCCAAGTCATTTTTTTGAAACACACACACTCATATACAATAAGCACACCTATCTTTCACCTTCTTTCTGGATTTTCTGTTCAGTTGGCAATTTATGGTACTGACAAGGCATGAGTTACCAGAGATTCCTCTGGGATCTTAGATCTGTAACTCCTTTGAAGTCCTATGCAGGGCCCCTTATCATCAGTACACTCCTTACCCATTCCTTCCCATGCTTAGTGTTGGGATATAAATCTCTTCCCTGAGCAGGCACAACTAAAGAGGGAACTTACACCCCTTCCTCCTTCTTTCAGCTCTTTGCTTATCCCTTCATGCGCTACCTCTTGCCTCCAACTCCAAAGGAAGAGAACTAGTTCACTTCATTATTCAAGCGCGGGACCTAGATTGCACCAATCCACCAAGCATGATTATGTACTGAAGGTGGAACACCCAGGAGTTTTTCCTGCCTCCATCTACATGTCCTATAGATCAAGGAGAGTCCAGGACTCACTTCTTTCTTCACAGCTATGACCAATTAGTGGTCTTGCTCACTCTTGTGCCCTCTCTTTCCATTTCTCTCCACTTCTATTATTCCTTCCCTTCTACCTCCTCTGATCAAGATCTTAAGACCTTTAGACTCAAAAAAAATAAAGTAGGAACCATCTTATAATCTCAGAACTTATCAGTTTTCCAGTACCACTTTATAAAACAAAATTGGTAGATGCTTATCAAATATTAATAAAGTGGTATCCTGATTCTCTTTTGGTCATTGCTTTCCATTATGTATTCCCTCTGCAAGGATCTCCCAAAGAAGAAAAGTGGTTGTCAGGATTCCCAGACCCGGTCCTGAATATCTACATGGCAGGACTTACTTCCTCTCCCTTTAACCCTGCATTGATCAAACTATGATGGCATCCAATCATAATATCTTTATTTACACTATTATTCTCAATTTTCACATATACTGTCTTATTTGAGTCTCCTATTACCCTGTGACACTTGTATGATAGAGATCAAAACCAAGGCTATGAACAAAGTGTAGAATTAAGTCTACAGAAGATCAAGACCAAAGCTGAGAGCTTTACTTGAGAGTTAGGACATTTGCCCCCATGTACAATCATTGTCTCTCAGTGTTCACATACTTCTGAAAGGAAACATGTATGAAGAGCATTTTAGGCTATGTCAATGTAAGAGAAGTTCACAAGTGTATTATACACATATTGTGTTTACAAAAAAAACAGAAAATAAATGATATATGTGTCATGATTTGATCTAGCATAATTTTAGCTGCCTTACTATTTTCAGAACTAAACTTGTCCAATCCCCTACTGATTAGGAATTTGCACAAGAGCTAGAGTCCTCATAACCCCTTTGTAATGACTGTTTTGTTTAACATTCTTTTTATTTCTATAGAATGACAATATACTTTTAAAACAAAGAGATGTCATAACTGATAGTATAGAAGTTTACCAGATTTGTTTCAGTCCTAGTAGTTATCTACCAAATACAACTTGTAAACTGGAACTTTACAATTGAGTATTCCCAGAATCAATAAAACAGTGATGAGACAAAATACAGGTCTCCAGATATCTTCATCAAGTTAATAGACAAGTCGATTTTGAATGATCAGCATAGAGATCTCCATGAACATTTTGGGACAAAAGCAACCCCCGAGTATGTTAAAAATTATTTTAGCTCAAAATAATAAACCCACTGTGGTTACTAATAGTACCAGTCTACACACAAAAAATAGCCAGACTGTAGAGATGGAGCAAAGGACCAATAACAAGCACATTAAGCAGATTTAGCAGGTAATGAAGCTTCCATTAACTGAAATGAAACCAAACCAAATTTACTCTCATAAAGAGGCTTAGTTTGCCTAGTTCCTAGTAACAAATGTTGCTCTAAAATGAGCAGACCAGTGTGAGCATTGATAGACCCATGAGATTTGGACCAGCTGTCAGATACTGCTCTAATACACAGAATATGTGCTACATTTGGCTAAAAGATCTTTCCAAATTTGCATATACTGAAATCTTAAGAAATGTTATTACCAAACATCTGGATCTATAATCAAAGTTGCAAAGTGAATTCTATTGCATCTCCATGAATGGCACTCCACCTTTTCAACAGTGGCAGACCTTAGATGCTTACAAGATGCAAAGGGGATTCTGATTTCAGAGACCTTGGCCAAGTAGCGTAACCTTGAACTAAACTAAATCCTCCTCCTGCTTGGTTTTGTTCTGACGCTTTATCAATTCATTTGTTGGTTTTTCTTCTACCAGATCTTTATGCAGCCAGCCACAGTTAAAGGGAATGGCAAGGCAGAAGGCAGTGAACAAACAGAAAAATTGTCCTGTCCTATGGAACTTACATTCAAGTGGGGGAGGGGACAAAAAACAAAAGCAAGCAAAATGTATAGTATTGACTATGATGACCTTTCTATACATAGAAAAAGTGCTCTGCCAGCACAAATGTCTAGAAGGAAGACAGGGAGTGCACAAATGCTGATATCTTTCCACTTCAAATATAGGGAATTTCTGAATGCTGTTGTGACAAAAAGAGCTGAGAATATTTTTATTGTGCTTGAACATACTTAAGTGAAAAGAACTCTTTCTTCATTGTGATTCCTCTGTTCTGATCTTCTAAAATAAAGTCATGAAGACTTACCTGAATGCCCATAAGAAAACACTACTTGTTGCACAAAATGAATCAAAATTTCACTATTAATTCCCCATTAGGGAAGTAATAAGAGGCACCACCATTAAAAATTTAAAAAAAAGATTATTGAACTAGAATTTGGGGCTTTGAGGATCTAGTCTCCACTATGTATAAATTCCTTCATCGCTTTATACCAAATTAAATATTTTTGCTTGTTTTAATGGTTCTCAGAACATTTAGGCAGTGAGGTACATGATATGAAAACCACAAATTAAACTGGAAAGGAAAAGACTTGGAGAATAAGAATGAAGTAATTTGTCAAGTGAGAGATGAGAAGCAAATAAAACTAGTCAGAATAGAGGAAACACTGGGTCAGAGT
>RJWT010035322.1:0-13486 GCA_004365215.1 Cuniculus paca | reverse complement strand
AGAAAAATTATCCTTTAATAAGGACAGCTTAAGCCGGGCGTGGTAGCTCACGCCTGTAATCCCAGCACTCCGGAGGCTGAGACAGGCGGATCGTTGTGAGTTTGAGACCAGGCTGGGCTACAAAGTGAGCTCAAGGCCAGCCTGAACGCATAGTGAGACCCTGTCTCAAAAACAGGGATAGGGATCTAGCTCAGCGGTCTTAAGCGCCTGCCCGGCAAGCACAAGGTCGTGAGTTCAATCATTGGTGCCGCAAAAAAAAAAAAAAAAAAAGTACAGCTTATTTATGCTTTTAAAAAATGGGTAATTATTTGACAATATTGTCACTAACCTTTTAGTGTTATTTATCCTAATGATCACATGAAGCATTTGGGTGTGTATTTCCCATTTTAATTCCACAACTGAAGGTCCTGTTGTGGAGACCATTCAATGAATTTATGTTTGGCGTTCTACTAATGTGCTTCCATAGACAACTAATTTTTATGTTTTTCTCCCTCCCTTCTTGTTCATGAAAAGAAACTATCGAGAACAGAGGTATGTAATGAGAATAATCTGAATATATAACTAAAATGTTTAACTCTTTTTAACATTGCTGAAATTCATATATGCAATCATTAATCAAGTTCACTTTGTTTTATGCAAGGGTGAGTTTGATTTTTTTAGGATCTTGAAGTAACTTTAAATTGTATTACTTTGTAGTAGCATATAAAAATTTAATTTTTTCCACCTGAAATAAACTTCCCTGTATGTGAAGTTGTTGTGTTTGTTTACATTAGTTTATTGGCTTTTCTTCATGTTTATAACACCCTGACTACCTGGTTTCATGCAAGGGAATTTATTTTTTCTTTGTTACTGTCTTTATAGTAATAACTTTCATTCATAAATAACAAGTGTTATCTGGCTGCAGTGTTGCCGTTGGGAAAGTTCTGGCACTTAGTGAACTAGTTACCTGCGTAAGAAAATACTTTTGTACTGATCGGGTAATCACTTAGGTAAAGAAGTGATTGGAATCTCTCCTATATTTTTTTCAAATAAAAATGCCAGTAGACAAAGTCAGACACTCTATTTCATCATAACCTTATAACTTATGTTTAGCCATCAGTGTAAAAAGAGACATTTTGTATTTGTGTTGTACTGTAAGAATTACCTATTTTTTCTAAATTTACATTGCCACATACTACACTATTGGGGTATACCCTTCCCATTATTTATTTATTTATCTATTTATTGCTGGTACTGGAGACTATACTCAGGGCCTTCACATGGAGCAACATCCCCAGCCACTCCCCGCCCCGCCTTTTTTTGTGTGTGTGTGCCCGGTCTCACTGTGTTGTCCAGGCTAAGCTTGAACTTGCCATCATCTTGTCCCAGCTCACAGAGTGCTGGGATTACAGGCATGCGCCATTGCACCCAGCTTATAACCTTCACTTTTGACATTTAAACAGTCACTAACACTATTATCTGTTGGTTTAAAAATCAAGATCTAATCCTAGATGTTAATTACCCAGGGTAGGTCTTGTACCATGCTTAGTTCTGTGCTCTCGGCACCTAAGCGCATTCTTACCTTCTAAACTTTTCCATTGTTCCATTACAGGCCAGTGGCAGGTTAGGAATAAGGTGTAATAAATGTGATGGTACTTTTTCGAACTTTGGCCACAGACTTCATTTTGTCACAAATCAAAATTTTAAACCTGACTCTTCTGTGTTGTAAGTTAAAACCCCTGTAAGGCTTTAGCCAGGAATGTTGCAGACCCTGCAGATGTCTGGCGCTCACGGAGTACCACTCAAAATCCTGATCAGTTAGTGCAGCTGTTAGAAAATATGAACCTTATCCAGGAGCAGCTAACTCATCATTCATGGAAAAAGTAAAACCGAGAGAAGATTGACTGTTGAAAACGACTAGATTTCTTTGTGACGTATTTTAAAAGCGTGTGCCCTGAAGCGTGTGAGTAGAGCAGTAGCCGCTTATGTATTCTGTCTGCTGTGTGGAAGTGACCAGTCAGTCGCACCAGAAATCCGAGGTTAGTGACCTTCTTCAGTGGAAGGTAGAATTAGGTTGATGAGATAAAAAGTTGATGATTCAGCACTATTTCCATGCTAGTGTATTACAGTACTGCTAAATATATAAAAAAGAAAATTAAAATGCCTCAGACGTGTAACATTAGCAACACTAACTCACTAGGGCTGCTATCCAGAATAAGAAAATTGCCCACACTATACAAAAATAATTAATATTTTAAAGTATGCATTAATTTCTCATTCTAACTCAACATATGAATGGAGTTAAGACCCCTCACGTGCAGAATCGCCTTCATTCGCCTCCTATAATTCCACATCTGTTATTACCAAGTCATCATTTCATGAGTCTGGCTATGCTTTTGGAATCGAGTCTATATTTTGAGAGTTGTTATATCTTCAGTGGCTATTTGTCAGCAAAAGTTTGTTTCCCCCTTGTCAGTAGCTAATCAGTATTAGGTTTGTACAACCTACACCCTCTAGATTAGGAAATTGTGAATTTATAAGTGTCTTCTAAAGGGCATCTCTTTTTGAGAATACATGTTAGTGATACAGAGAAAGTACTAAGATCCATGGGCTAAAGCATGCATTAAGAAGTTTTCAGTCTTGTAAAATTATTTGCATAGAGAGATCTGAGCAGTTCCAAAGGATGCTAGGAAGTAGAATGTGTAACTTTGAGTTAGCATGGCCTTTCAATTAGTTTTTCCTTTGAGGTTCTATGGTAGGAGAACCACTTGTCAAGGAATTGGAAATATACTAATATGTGATGTTGGAAAATCATTTAAATTTTCTTCAACTCACAAGTCAAAGTTCTGTGTAATCTGCAAGCGTTATAGTGAAGGGACACAGTATAGTGTGTGACCTCTGCAGGCTGTGTTTCTCTGATCATTGCATGAAAGAGGAGAATGTTTTCAAAAGGGAAGCAGGTGTTCATCAACATGAAGCAGGCACACGGGTAGACTTTACACTGATGAAAGTATTGGTGAACATAAAGTTGTGCCACTAAATGCGAGATGTATTAAATAATCTCTTATCAGACTTCTATTAATGTTGTAGTGGCTCAGACATGCCAAATTTGGCATAACTCTCAAAGTATTAGAGAATGCAGGCAAGTAATTCCGCAAGTGAATCTGGTGACCTGGTCAGTGTTTCCTCCCAAGAATATGCCAATATGTTTCATGCCAAGAATATATCCTCAGGGTTTTCAGTGTATCGAAGGAGTGTCATGTGTATTTACTTACAAGGCTGACAAAAAGATGACAAACAAGCCCTGCTTTTTTCCTTTTTGTTCATAGACTGCTTATTAAAAAATAGTTGAAGTCTCATTTTTGGGGCTGAATGCCACATGTCACTTTAAACCTGCCAGTGCTATTGGGCAAGGGGTAGATCCTGTGGAGCCGTAGAGCCATGCAGAAGCCTTAGACATTAGGTAATTACAAAGATGGTCTTTATCGTTTTCTATCAAATCTGCAGGAAAGAAAACCTCCACATTTTGTAAAGTTGACTTTATTGTTTATGTTGAAGCATGAGGGCTTTAGGACTTAGCAGCTGTAATGAGAATTATAAATTGGTTTTAGTTTTCGGGCAAACAATAAGAAACATTAGCTGAACTTTGATTTATAAAGTATCCCTATTCAATTGAAATCTTTTTTCTTTGCCTGAAGTGAACACTCATCACTAAGAAGAAATGTACTGTTTTAGATCTTGTCTTTCTGATCTGTGGTTTCACCTTAAGCAGAATCCCCTCCTCTTCATTTCTTTTCTCTCTCACCTGTTTTAGCCACTTTATTTTCTTCTTACGGATTTCCCACTTTTTTTCAAGCCTTTCTTGTTTTCTTTTTATATTACCATTATCCCAGTAATGTTCATGCATCTACCAGTGTGACTGAGAAACCCTTATGGAATATGTCTTAAAACAGTACAGTAACAATTCTGGTAAGAGATCGCCCAGACACCCATGAAGCACTAGATAAATATCTTCTTCAGCATTAGGGCTAAGACTTGGTTAAATTTTTTTTTCATTCTGCATACACTTAGGGATTATGCAAATAAATGTAACAGTTTAAGGGGTACTTTTAGAAAAGATCAGACTTCTCTCATAATGAGGTCAACCATTTGCCTGAAGGCTTTTGGGGTGTTTAAGAAATAGTCTTCCTTAGTGTTTACATTTATAATGCTTTTGTGCAACAACTAGATGACTTATGAGCACAGAGTTGGACTGACTTAATCTAAAGTAAAATAAGAACAAACAAGCAATGAACATAGACCTTCAGAGAAGTAATAATTACACTTTGTATCAGTCATCTCCTCCAAAGTCTTTAAGTTTTAAGAGTTTGCCCTTGACTTAGATAATTAGAATACTTTCAAAAGAATGTCATTAAATGAGACACATCAATTCAAAACAAAATAAATTAAGGTTGTACAGGAAAGAAAAAAGGCAACCTATAATTAATGTAGAAAGGGATAATTAGGGCCGGGGATCTAGCTCAGCGGTCTAAGTGCCTGCCTGGCAAGCACAAGGTCCTGAGTTCAATCCCCGGTGCCGCAAAAAAAAAAAAAAAAAAAAAGGGATAATTTTGAAGGAAAACAGTCATAGGGTATTTTTCCTTAAAGTTATTCTTTACAAAAATATGTACATGTCTGAAATATCTGCATATAATGTGAGAAGCATGAGGTAATTTTCCTATTATAAACTTGAGCACCTGTCAGGTCAGTTGGCGTGTTAAAGACTCCAGATTTAAGGAAATGTGAAAAACACTCAAAATTTAGGAGGGACACCTAAAAAGGATTGGAAAAAGAAGTTCAGTTAAGCATTGTAAGGGCATAATTTGGTTGGTCTTTTATGATCTTTCATAAAACATAATAAAATTATTTTATTGATTATGGACCACTAATCATCTTTATCTTCACTAAAGCAAAAAACATTTATTAAATATGTAATTATATATTATTAAAGTGGAGAATGAAACATGTTAAATATACTTAACAAATTAATAATCTATCACTAATATTTATTATGTAAAGAAAGATGCATCCATTCCTTGTATTTCCAGGAGGATGCAGACAGAAGTAGTTTCTGTATTTGGGACACTTTACAGTGAAGATAGATAATCTAGGTAAGAGTCTAATCTGGCCAGCTGAATAAGATGTGTCCCAGAAGCACACTAAACTGAACTTCCCGACACCATGGCCGAAATCCACAGATTGTGATGTTTGGCATTTAGGATGTTTGTGCACTGTGTCAGAAATGAATGTGGACTTCAGAGAAGTTACACTGAAAAACTGGTATATCGTGCTCCATTAAAAGGCAAAAGTAAAAGTGCCTGCTCCACTGTGGGAAGCAGTCCCTTGGCACCTGCATTGTCAGCGAACTGAGGCATTGATAAATGCCAGGATAGATGTCTGAATACCTGGGCCATGTGAGACAAAGTCATTTCGGGGAGTTAAGTGTGATTCTGCCTTCGTACATAGTAGCTTGTCTTTACTTAATTTGAATTTGTTGAGACATACCTCATCACCTGATTAAGATCATCATTAAAGATAATAATGACAAAAAGAATTTATTAGCTATTATTATTGGAAATATGTTGATAGGTCACTGTATACTGTTATTTTTAATAAATATGATACAAAAGGGAAGTTTCCTCCCTGAGACAAGATATAGAACTTTGATTTCATTGAGGACATTTTTTTTAAAGGGTTAAAGGAGTATTTTACTAATACAGGGTAAAACAAACTGTGATTCCAGAGATCAAAGACCTCTTGCATAGGAAGACAAGTTATTCGGCATATATTCTTAATACTACAAAATATAGAGTCTTACATTATTTTTCATTTAAAATCAATATATCATAACAACTGGTAAAAAGAAAGGATAATCATGAGTTTAATTCACTCTCAGAATTAAGAAGTACATATTTTGGAGGAGCCTGTGTCAAAGATCTGTGGGTAAAATTAGTCTTACAGATTAGTTTTGTGGTAAATTCTTTCTTTCATTAAAATAGGGAAGTAGATTAAATCACACAAATTAAATGCATGCTTTATATCCATTGAAAAATGTTTTTCAGATTTATAACCATGTGTGAATAAATAGCATTGAAGTAATATGAGAGAGTCATTCAAAAGAATGATTAAGTGTTTTAAAGATTTACAGCAATATGAGAATCAACATAAATAAGCAGAATCTGAAAGTGGAAAAATTGAGGGGGGGGGATTAGCATTAGCAAGTAACCAAGATTATGGTGGTAACTCAAAAGAGACCAGACAGGAGAAGAAATTCACATGTGTTTGCTTTCCTTGGAGACTGACTTCATTGCAGCTGCGTTTAACACCCTTAGCCGTGCACTAATGTGAGACACCTCGCCCTCTAGCACTGAGCCGATGAATCGAGGGTTGAATGCAGGCAGTTGGCTGTTCGAGGGCCATGCATTGACCATGTTAGTGACTGGGGGTCACCCTGTAAAGTTCCTACCTGGTTCCCTTAAGAGAAGTAAGAGAAGTCTTGCTGGCCGAAGTTCACGGTGAGCTGAGTCAGGTCGGCACCCTTGTAGAATGGACACACTGCTGCTTGCTGTGCCCTTAGGACAGCGGAGGCAACGGAAGTCGCCCCTGTCCACCTGGACGTGCACTTCCCTGGTTTCCGCAACCCTTTTTTCCTTTTGGGAGGTTATCTCCCTTTGCAGAATGTAGTTTAATTATAAAATTACTGTTTTGTCTTAACTTGGAATCAACTTGGAATCTTTTTCAATTTTTTTCATATTTCTTTTAAATAAATAACGAAACTACAAACTGAACACCAGACTCTTAATAATTTCTTTGAAATATATCATGGAATACCTTAGAAATCAGTCAATTAAAAAAAAACAAGTCAAGGTTACATTCATTACATAAAGTTCAGAAATTACGGAGGTTATTCACTACAGAAGGAAAAAAAAACCTGCTTTATCTGGGGAGAACTACCCTGACATCTTCCACGTCAATTTTTTTAAAAGGCAAAACTGCAGCTAACATCACCAATTATAATGAAATTTACAATTTTAAAAACCTCATCTTTCCACATTTCCCTCCCAAAGTAAAGCCTTCTTCCAATCTGTAAAGACATCAGTAATTGTATTTCTGATCTCTACAGTTAGAATGACTTTAACTTGTCACATTTATTAATAATCTTATGTGTTGTTATAGATTTGATTCATGTAGATCATTATCCCTACCTCTTTTTTTTTCTGAAATAATATTTGTATATGTCTGTGTTCATGTGTGTGTCTTGTTTTCTGACTCTGAAATGTTTATTATGCCTTAGACAGTTACCCCAGGGAGATTATGTAAAAAAGCCCGGAGATGGCGACTCTTTTTATAGCGACATCCCTCCAGGAGTCAGCACAAACTCCGCATCTAGTTCTAAGAAGAGGTCTGCCTTTCTGTCGCATTTTCAGATTTCTACCTGTTCCATCCCACATTATTCCATTAGTCAGAACATTTCATTATTTTGCAGCAGGTTTGATTACTTCTTCCTTCTTTCTTGAATGTTAAAAAATAGTATCCTTTGTTCTTTGATTACTCTATTTCAACATGCCATATGCTCAGAACCACGCAGTATGCAAATCAGGCCACAAAATTGAAACAAAACAAAACAAACAATTTAAATCTGCATAGAAACCCCAGGGTATTTTAGTCTTGCTCTTACAAGGCTTCAGAAACCAAGTTGCTATAGAAACTGACTAGTATTTTAATCATATTTTAAAATGGTGAGCTTTATGTCATATTTGGTAGTCAAAGAAAAAGGTTACTGTCATGCTTCAATAAAAGCAGTTAACATAAATTGATAATATAAGTGCTGTCTTGAATTTTTTAAAAATTTCATATATATACAAGCTAAGCTTGCTGTGAAAAAGATTGCTTCTCTGTGAATCATGTATTTGAATATTATGATTTGCCTTTTCTTTCTGGAATGACTGTTTGGAGATGTGATTTATACCTTAGTTGATAAATTAAGTATGTTTAATATTTGCCTGAGTTTTATAACAGTAAGATGAGATTAATATAGTATTTATACATCTTAAACAATGATGATATATTCTTGTTCTAGCATCGTAAGGTGTTCGGCACCACTTAAAATTCTGCATGTTTTATAATTACTTGGTAGTAAATGGATAGAAGAAATAAATAGTTGGAATATTTTAAGATGTATGTTCATATTGAAGGAAGCTAAAATATTCTTACGGGGAATTTCTTTAAAGTTGCCAATAGGAATGTAATGGATGGGAAAAAAGTCTTGGTAGCCCCCAAAATGAGTCTAGGCACATCTACACTTTTGCACAGGGGTGATATGGCTAGGTTATTAAGTGGGAGCATGATCTGTCCTGGTAGCCTAGACAGAACTGACTACCTGTAAAAATTCTGCAGTGATGCTCAGTCTTTATGGAAGGAGAGTAGAAGGAATTGGTGAGATCTGGGAACTCTGGTTTCTGTGGAATTTTGTTAAACATAAAGGACAGCTTTCACTTAGATAACAGAATTTAAAGCAGAGGCAGAAGTACTAGCTTGGGGCCTATAGAAAGGTTTAAAAAAAAGTTTGAATTTATTGAGATTTGTTGGTTAGGAGAAGATGACTAGGGATCTTCTTGAATTCTCTTACATAAATATTTCTTTGGTCCAATACAAAAATTTTAATTGAGTAAGATAGTAAAGAGAAATGAGTGGGTTCCATTAGAATTTCTGTTATCCTTTCTTACAAAACAGAAGTCATTCTGTAAGTAGCAAGTGATGTTGAAAAGTTCCAACCTCGGGCATTAACGTGAAAAAACTGTGCTGAGTTGTGGTAAATTCTTTTAAAAATAGGTATTATTAGCAACTAAACAGAATGTTATGTGGAAACAATTTTTAAATATAGTGTTTAAAAAGAGTGTAACATATTCCTTTCAATAATTAAAAACTTTTAACGGATTATGACTTTAGCCAGTTAAAAATCTACCAAATTATTAGACTTTTAAGTATGTACAGTTTGTCAGACTTTTGTTATGGGATACAAGGTAGGTGTGTAGATTTTGCTTCTTGTAGATGATTGACTTAAGCTGGTAGGATAGGGCCGAGGGCACAATGGTACATGGGCTTTGTGAGAGCTGTTTCTGTGACAGACTTCCATGCCATTCAGTTCAGCTATTGGACAATTAACCAACATGTATTCTAGTTCTTTGGATCATATTTATGGAGAAAAAAATGCCAATTTTTTTGGAAAATAATTTTATTATTTAAGAAACTATAAATATTTACTTTGATAAAGATGAACCTGGTTTGGTTGAGCAAATCTTAATACAATCTCTTAGAAGTCCATGTTCTCATAATATTTGAATGGAAGCCATTGCTTTACAATTAAGAAACATCTATGGTGGGACCCCATTATAACTCTGCAGCTGGGCTTACGTAACCAAAACACTCAGTGACTTTGCAACATGTGCTTGCTGTGTTCTGGGGAATATAGATTGGCTTGCATCAAGTCCTGGTACTTTTCGTTTATGGACTATTGTAATGGGGTTCCATTGTATTTGACTTTTCTTAAATTGAATGTTGTGTAACTCTGCCTTCTTCATGAAGATGTTCATGTTCTTTTCATTCTTTCATTTCAGATTTCTTCTTGATTTATTTCGTTTAATGCACAGTGACGCTTTTAAGTTTTGCTGACTGATTTCAAAGTACTCATCTGATTCCATTTTGAACAATATAAAAACATTTTCAATTTCAGGTCAAATGGCCTCTCTCATTCTTGGAGTGAAAGGATTCCGGATACAAAGCATATTTCAGACATTTGTGAAAATGGACGGCCTCGAAGTAACTCTTGGCAAGGTACAGGGCAACACGTGACTCTGTCTGCAGGCATAACCCAAATTCTGTATTCCATGGTCTCTGGGCAGAAAGACACATCATTCTCATAAGCTCCCTAGCTCTGCTCCGTAGAGAGGAGGGTATTTAGAATGAGAGTCCAGTGTTTGCTTTTGTTTCGTTTTATTTTTTTTCCTCTTGGGTGGGAAATGATGGGGTTTAGTAGCACCAGTGTGTTAGTTTGCTCAGGTTTGTACCATCTACTCCTTCCCAAGAACATGATGGCAGTCTTTGTTAAAACAACAGAAAAGAATGTATTTGAAGCTAGCCCCAAAGGAGATGCAAGGGCCTCTTTGTGCCTCAAATCGCCATCTCTTCTTGCTTAGGTGTGCAAGGAGCTTTTATCATAAGGAAGAGAGTGGGGAAATACAGTAAGGTAGCAGACAAGGAAATTCTTGTGTAGTTTTATCTCCCCTGCCATGCATGGCATCTTTCCTCCTTTGCTCCATTATGGAGAAGGAAACCTGTCAGACTTCCTCACTTTCAGACAGGAATGATGGGGTCCATTCATCTTGGTCTGTTCATCTGAGAAGATGAGGGGCTAGTTGTTAAAGCCCTTAGCAGGAAGAAGTTTAGAAAGTAGCTTTTATATTTAAAAGAAATAAGCCCAGCTGGGCGTAGTGGTGCATGCCCATAATCCCAGCACTCTGGGAAACTGAGACAGCAGGATTCTAGGCAGCAGTGTCCCAGCCTGGGAAACTCAGTGACTTGATGAGGCCCTGTCTCTAAATAACAAAAAAGGGCTAAGGATACAGCTCATTGTGGCAGACCTGGGTCATCTAGGGTGGTGAAACGCCATGTAGTTGGACATACATCAATTACTTATTTATATGGAAATATGGCTATAAACCATCTTTTCCAGGTAACCTGGGCGGCAACAGAAAGAAAATCAGAGGCAAAAGATTTAGACCTCGATCTAATTCAACTGAGTAAGTCTGAGCCTCTAATGGAAAAAGGCACTGCAAGGTCCATGCAATTAGTGTCAAACGTTAATTAAGCAGATAGCCAAAAGAACTGGTAAACCATGCCTCTGGTCTTGGTTTTGTCTCTTTAATGCTTTTTGCCCTTTAAAAATTAACCGTGGCTTTTCTCTTTTACATAGGCATCTCCGCAACTGTGCCCAAACCAATATTCACTGACAGTGGGGGTCTCACCCTTGCTGCAGGCTTTCCTGCCAGTCACCTGCCATTGTGGTGTCTTGGTTCCCTCCAAAGGGAATTTTGATAGCACCCCTTTCTTCTCATCACCTGGGGTTCAGCCATTTCCAGGGGCCACCCTTCCTCCTCCCACTGCACACGCAGACTGGAAGCAGCAGGGTCACTCCCTGCACCTTGGAGCATGATGGTGCTCGGGACCCGAAACCACCGCTCTGAGGTCTTCATGGCTGCAATCTAAGCATTCTCTCAGACTAGGGATACGCGGCCCTTTTAAAGGAGCCTTCTAAGGACCTTTAAAGGGGCCTCGACCTAAACTTGCTCTTGAACTGAGTCCTTGTCACTAAATGCAACACTACTCATTTTAAATGATAGCCACTTTTTTTTTTTAAGCCAAAGTGGGCTGGAAGTTTCATTTAAAGCCTTTTATAATGAAGTAAACACCCTGTACTTTTTGTTTTGGATGTTTCTCCAACTTAAGAAAGCACAAGTAAAAGCCTACTCAAACCTTTACTCTCCCATTCATAGAGTCAAACCCACCTTCCATATCTTTTTGAACTGAACTTGCCACCTGGTTTTAACTAACCATATGTTTTTAAGGCACCTAAGATTTTCCACTTATTTCTTACTCTAATGGTACTTAGCATTTCCAGGATCTTCATTGCTTCTTCATGCCTTAATACTTAAAAAGCCTGAATAGCAGGTATATGTTAACTGCTTGTTGGAAACTTACGTTAGCTTTACCATCATGTACCCTGCCTTTTTCAGTCCAGGAATAATAACAATGCCCTGAAATTTGGACCCTCCACCTGAATGGTTTTGTCTTGTAAGTGGCTTATCAAAGTTTATTAGAGGATACTTCACCTTAGAAACAATAAACAATTTCAAGTGATAGCATTGCATGGTCCAGAATGGCATCATAGAACTTCATCATGAATAACTAATCGGTTAGAGTTTATCTTCTGCATTCCCAAAGCACGTGGGTGCTTTCGGGGGTCCTTGTTGATAAACTCTTTTGTGGAATGTTATTTGATTTGTTTTGCATGAGGTCACCTGGTAAGAGCTCCTTAGCTTATCTCAACTGCACATAAGAAAACAGATAAAACCCCAAACTGTTCTATAGAACTTCCTTTGCGTGCTATTGAGGATTCTAATAGTGCGGTTCTTGTAGCAAAACTTGGACAGATCCTAAGTGGAAAAAAAGAATTCCAACAGCATGTTACAGTTATTAGTTTAAGCCCCAAAGAACATTTGGTGTTTAGCAATATTCATATGATATTTTCTAGGGCATTCACTTACCTTTAAAAATTTTGTGAATAATTTCCACTCACATCATAAAATCGAAAATTATTCTACTATAGTGGTCTTTGAGAACTCTAGCTTCAAGATAGTTAAGTTATATTTAATAAGAGACAGTATTTAATAAGACATCCTGAAAGAGTCATCTTAGCAGGGAGATGAATTAAGAATTCGTTCAGATTTTTCAGGCTTTTCTGGCTCTAGTACATGACTCATGTAAATAAATGGAGCACTATTCTCATATACCTTCTGGTACTGCAGCTATTTCTCTATATATTCATGCATTTTTGTACTTTTTAAAAATAAGGATTCCTGGTCTGGGGATGTGGCTGGGTGGTAGAGCGCTTGCCTAGCATGCCCGAGGCCCTGAGTTTGATCCATAGCACTGCAATAATACAGTGATTCCTGATATATAACATCAATTATGTTGGCACATTTTTAAGTAATCTCATTTGCTTCTGATGTAATAATACCATTTGTGTGACTATAAAAGAGCGAATTGATCACAGGAAAAGGTTTCTTTGTTTTTGTTTTTGTTTTTTAACAATAGGAGGTATTTCAGGTCCATTATTTCAGCATTGCCTTTAATACCTCATCATCCCCAAGGGTGATGAAAATTGGGACATGAATGACAACATGCACCACAAATGCATGCTTTGCAGATTAACAGAATAAAATGTCCTTATTTGTTGTACTGTTTTCCCATTCAAAGCGTATACATCTTCCTCACTGTTGTACATGATGTGAAAGAGCTTTTTGGCTTAGACTTTGTATTATATATTGTCTTTTTACAGGAGGGAGCCCCAAGCACCCGAGCCTGGGCACTCCCTCGCCCAGACAGTCCCATCCCAAGGCATAAGCCCAGGGGGCTCTGACAGCCCCCAGACAGGGAGTCTGGATCACAGGTCAGTCTCCACCTGCCCCTTCATTCTGGGCTGCCACTTAATCTCCCTCAAGTCCCTTCCTTGGCTGAGAACAGGGTCATTTGATCTTTGACCGAGCCTCCATGTCTGCTCAGAGGTGCTCCTGGTCCAGCCAGCACCAGCTAATGTTCCTCTGCCTTTCCATCCCGGAGAACATAAGAGCTCTCCTATCCCGTCTGACGCATTTTTTTGCATGTTGCGCTATAAGCCAAGTCAAGCCAC
>RJWT010035321.1:0-13490 GCA_004365215.1 Cuniculus paca | reverse complement strand
GTGCATAAATTAATTGCAGACCATGCACATTCATGGATTGAGATAATCATCAAAAGTTATTCAAAATGTAATCCAAAGAAACAAACAGAACATGCAGAAAATCCAATAAGAGGAAAAGTCAAAGGCATCCAAGTTGGGGTTTATGAAGAGGAAAAGAATGGACAGAGACCACAGAGATAACAGCTGAGAGTTTTCCATAACCAGCAGATTCAAGGAGCTCAATAAAATCTACTTAGCATTAACAAAAATAAGTTCATCCCTAGAGACAGCCTAGTGGAATTGCAGAAAACCAAAGACTAGGAGAAACCTCCCAAATGAAGCCAGAAAATCAACAGATGTTCTTCAAAGGAGTGTCAGACTGATGGTAACAGGACAGAAAATAGAAATGATTTTTTCTTTCAGTATAGTGAAGATTATCGTTAACCTGTATTGAAAGGACACAGGATCTTGAAAGAGTTCTTGATAGCCAAATGAAGCATCATTCAAACTTCAAAATGACTGATAAATAACGTGTAACAATGAATAAAATAATTAATGAATCCACACTAATACCAAAACTTTCTCTCAAAACAGATAAGGCAAAAGGATAGAGAAAGGAAAGCTTCCTTAAGCAGAATTCCAACTAATAAATGTAGGAGAAATGACAGAATACAATTTAATTTTATAGCTAGTAAAAATCACTGGTGGATGCTAAAATACTGGATAAGGAATTGTGGGAGAAGTAGAGTGTGGAAAAATCTGATAGACCTTCACCTTAACCAAGTAATCACATGACCAATAGTGAGGCCAAGTGTATCATGCAGGTCCCTAATATGCCACAATGATAAGAACACAGCAGCACTGTCTATCTATGTAGTACTCATCCCAAAGTTGGATATTATTCGTGGTTACAGAACATCCACATTTGTTGTGGTTTATATCTAGATGTCCCCCCAAATCCCTATGCACTCATAGGAGGGGTTTTTGGAAGAGGATTGGACCATGGTGGGTACTACAGCTGACTCGCTAGTAGGAGATGGGTCCTGGTCAGGGGAAGCAGGCCACTTGGGGCATAATCTTGCTCCCCACCTCTCTCATTCTCAGCCTCATGGCCACCGTGACATGAGCTTTCTTCCATCCAGGCGCTTCTACCATGCAACTTCCACGTTTCAGCCTGCTAACTATAGACTGCAATTTCTAAAACATGAGCCAAAATAACTCCTCCTCCTTTAAATTGTGGGTGACAGAAAAGGATGGGAAAGGGATAGTGTTCTTAGAAGATAGTCCACTTTCGTACAATTTCTAAGAGTACATGTATATATGTGTATTTCGGTGTACATATATACAGAGAAAACAGAAAAACATTAGTAATTAGTGAACTCAATTGCCATTTATTATCTTGCAAGTTTTCTTCACATTTGAAACTTTTCAAAATAAAAACTTAGGGAAAATTCAATTCAACATTTACTCATTTAAAGAGCAAATTGTTATTTAGTAATCCAACTATATGCAATCTATAAAAGCCACATTTAAACCTAAAGACCACTAAAAGAATGAAAATAAGATTAAAGAACAAAAACTGGGTGGTTCTATAAATATGGGTTACTTTTTTTTTTTTTAAAGCATTATCTCAGTGGTTTTTTTTGGCACCAGGGATTGAACTCAGAACCTCGCACTTGCCAGGAAGATGCTTAGGCTGCTGAGCTAAATCCCCAGCCCTTGTCTTTTTGAGACAGGGTCTCACTATGCCATTCAGGCTGGCCTTGAGCTCACTTTGTAGCCCACGCTGGTCTCAAACTCACAACGATCCTCCTGTCTCAGCCTCCTGAGTGCTGGGATTACAGGCATGCGCCACCAGGCCTGGCCTTCTCAACAATTTTTTTTCAAAAAGCCCAACTCAAAAAGATACTAAAAATTCTAAAATTGTGTATGTCTAATGAAACAGCTTCAGTGTATAAAGCAAAAACTATGCAACTACAGGGAGGAATTGAAAAACACACCTCATGGAAGATTTTTAACATAAATCTTGTTAAACACAGGCCAAGCAGCCAAAGTAGCATTCAAATAAGAAGAGGATGATCCAAGCGTACAAGAATCTCAAGTCAGCACCATGGAAACCTTCTCAAATAGAGGATGTTCTCTTGCTGAGAAAAAAATCCAGATAAATACAAAGAAACAATGGCAATCAAAGAGTCAGTGAAACGTTCTCTTAAAATTCTTTAGTTCAGCCACATGTGGTGGTGGATGACTATAATTTCAGTATGCAGAAAGCTGATGCAGGAGGCTTATGAGTTTGAGGCCAGTGGAGGCTACACAGTGAGACCTGGTCTCCAAAAACAAAAGCAAATTCTTTATTCTAGAAAAAAAACACTATCAAGACTATCTAATGTGGGAGATTATTTGAGATTTTACCATTTTGTGAGAAGTGAATGGGTATAGAACTGAAAGCACACAAACAATCTAGGGTCATGCAAGAAGTTATACATTCTGATTGAATCTGCAAGTTAGAAAAGTGTTTAGATACATGTTAAAAATTTAACTACTAGAAAAATGTAATGTGTTGTTTCTGAACCACTAGAGTAAAAACAGGAACAAGAATAAAAGCAAACAAAAATTGATCAAAGACAGGAAAGGAACAAAACAAATAAAACAAGAAACATCATAAAACATGGCACCTCAATCCAACACATCAGTGACTGTAACAGATGGCTTAAATGAAGAGAAATAAAGCTTTGAGCTATTTACAAGAGACACTCCTAAAATAAAGTATTATACAAAGGTTAAAAATAAATGGATTAAAATACCAGAAAAATTCTAAATGGAAGTTGAATATAACATTAATAGTTGCTAAACTATATCTTGTCTGCCATCATTAAAACAAAAATCATAAGAATCACAGAGTTGTACATTATTCCCAGAACTTCAAAGTACTTAAAAGTCTTATAAAAATGTAAGGAGAAAATTCATAACTACACTAGTCCTAACAATATTTGAATTCACTCTGAAACATATTCTCCCAATTTTTCCTGAATTTATTGTCTAAGTCATTTCTTCCCAGAACAAAGTATATAACCTGTCCCTGGAACACGTCTCCCCACTACAGGAGAGATGCCAGCAGAGATGGTGGGGGTGGGTCCCAGGAGAATAGTAATCCCTTTAAGACCTCCCTCCAAATGGGATTATCTCAGGGTTTTCACACAAAAGGATGTAGAATTTTTAGACATCAGAAGGGACTTCTGTAACAAAGCAAGCTCAAGATGATTTGGGGTTTCAGGATTGTCAGTTTTACCAGAATCCAACTAGATATTTCAGGTTTCACTATCTGATCCTTTCTCATTCAATACCCTGAATTTAGTGCCAGAAATTTACAACATTGTAAATTTAACAATTATAATTCAACAGCTCACACCTTAAGTTTTGTATCTTATCTGGAGCAGTATCAGTTCTGTGGTCACAACAAATAATCCTTTTAGGTTTGAAACCAAAGCTTTCTGGTTTTGAGACCACGACCTAAACTGACAAAGGACAAGACCTTGTCATTTCTTTCTGTAAATACTCCAGTAAACTCTGGAAATTCACCCCATGTCACAGACCACAGTCATCATCACTGCCATAGCCATTAAGTCAAGCAGGTTTTTGAGATTCCAAGGAATTTGCAATTACTGACACTTCATCGCAATTAACCCTAAGTGGTAGCGTGGCTCCTTGGGACACCACTACATGTGGTGGATCGCTAGCAATCCATTTCCCATTGGCAAGCGGGGAAATAGTACATCTGGACTATCCCTGATACCAGTTCTGAATGAGTCAGGGTCCTCGCAAAAGAGGGAAACTAATTAATGACTTGAACAGGGAAAGTGTGTGTACTGATAAAGGGCAGCTTCTTCACAAGGATGGAATTCAGACCTTGGAGAGGGTGAGGCTGCAGACCACAGCATAATGAGCCAAGGCTGATTCAAACTCCAGAAGTTCCTTGATGGTCAAAGACCTACCACTGGTAATCAAGCTTGCTAAAGAACTAGTGCCACCTGGTATCCTCCATATATGCCACTGGCAACCAGTGAGCAAACCGAAATAGGTGCACACTGAAACGGGAGATCACTTCCTCCTGCAATGACCTTTAGTGCCCTCTACTGACCAGATTTAGTGTTGTGCAAAGGCACAGGAGGCAGGCCTATATCCATAACCAAGGCAATGCAGGGTGGATTTTGAGCTCAGGAGCAGTAAACTGGTTACTATTCAACTCATTCACTGCCAACTGCACACCCCCTCCTTTTCATTCACCCAGATGCACATCTGTCCAGGGCTCTTTACCTGAATCCTGATTTCTTTTGGGGCTAATCCCTGGGCAGTGCCACCTGGGTAGTGTTATCTAGAGCTACAATGAATCTATCTGAGGATAGACCCTGGGCAAATGCTAATATCGTCCATTCACATTGCTCTGAATCTTCCTTGGGGAACAGTGCCCTAAGTCTCCTTTAACAATTTCATCATCACTCCAGCTGACTGGGTTTAATCATTGTTATTCATTTTTGCCCATTTACCTAGTAGTGATTCCTGAAGCTACAAATGATTCTCTTAACATCCCAACTCAATGGAAGGACTATATATCACTGTGCCTCTTGGCAGAAGCATTTGTTCTTTAGTCCTAAAACCTTCAAGCTGGCAGAACCCAGATTCATGGGGACAAAAAGATTTTCGTAAGTGGGTTACTATGTAATCAATCATTAAAGGGAAAGGAGGCAAGGTTACAGAGGAAGAAACTGAGGCATACAGAAGTTAGGTGATTTACACAGGCTGCAGAATTAGAAATAGCTGAAATGGAGTTGAAAACCAGGTTTAACTCTGGATCTACATGCTTTCAATATAGAAGTTGCCTTCTATTATCTACCAAATTGCTGTGAAATATTGGTGATTTATTAAGACAGTGTCAGACCCAAACACTCTGTGCTCCACCTTTCGGCACTGACAAGAATCGCCTACATTTCACAGACGCACACTGAGTTTGTGCTGAGCCTCCTGCTGCATTCCCTGCCCGCGAGTGTTGTTTACCACTCCAGAAGAGGCCCGCTTAGCCCAGGATGTCAAAACCCAGAAAGTGGCCCACTGAGCTAAGGATCTCAAAAACAAGTGTCCTTACCTCATGTCAGTGCTGAATCTTTTCCAAGCTTGCAAATACTGCAGCAAGGCCCAAAGCCCTAGGCACTTACATTACCTCGCTTCTATCCTTTGGGACGTGTACACAGCTAGTCTGATTTCAGTGTGATGATATGGTTTTGCAGAAAAAGACACATCTGGTAAAGAGAGGGAGAGAGTTGAGCTTCTTAGAGAGGAACACGCTGACCTTTAAGGATTGCTTCAAGCCGGAGTTCAGCTATTTGTTCAGAATAGGAGTAGCAGCTGTGAAAGGGCTCAGCCCTTACAGATGGTTAAATGTCACCAATGTCTCCGCTTTGCAGCCTTGAATTGTTGTTCTGTATGATCTCTACCTCTGTGGCACACTAATGGGGTTGGGGGGAAAACCCATGGCTGGGATTTGGGAAAAACATTAGAACCTACAGTAAATGCGTAGTCTTTTTCTTTTTTCTTTTTTTTAAAGAGGCAACTGGCTATAATCTAATGGAGAAAAGAAATGGCCATGATGTAATTATTCTCTAGAAGATGATACTCCATAACAATATTACTTTCATTTGTATAGGTCATTGCCAAGGCCAGGCTCCCATGTGAATTTTAGAGACATGATCGGATCTGTTTAGCTCGTAAGTGCTCAAGCAGGTCAGGTATTACTCATCTACTCAGTGCACTTTGATGAGGAGTAAGGGGAGGTTTTGATCCACCTTGGGAAACAAGGCTGGTGCCTTCAGATACTGCCAATGAGACAACGTCACACATCCCTTTGGGACCCTGGCCTTTTGGGCAGTGCTTGCCATTGCCCAAAATCTACATTCTACATCATGTGGTCTCTGATTTTAGGTGTAAATGGTGAACCTAATCACTGGTCAGTATACACACAAAGAAGCAAATAGGCACCTTCCATTATTTGACTGTGGAGATAAGATACTCACTTTTTCTACCATTGGCAATAGGTAATCTCAATTTTATGTTTACTTGACAAACATGAACATGGCACCCATTGACATGGCAATATGACAGGCACTGTTATAAACACTCTGAAAATATTCACTCATAATGCCCTTAGGAAATATATTATTTGCCTCATATGATTTGGATATGGGTTGGATATGGTTTGTCAGCAAGCTTCCTGACAGAGCCTTGGTCCCTACTGTGGGGGAGCAGGATGTGATGGGAACTTTAAAAGATGGGCCCAGTGGGAGGTCACTGGGGGCTGCCTTTGGCAGGGAATCCCAGTATTCCAGATTGAGTTCCCTAGAGTGAGTGAGTATAAAAACAGGAGCCTGACCAGAGTCAACTCTTTGGCTTCCTGTCTGATGATGTGATCTCTCACTCTCACATACATCCCTGCCCTGATGCCATCATTCATTAGTTCTTTGCCAGAGGATGAATCAATGGGACTGTCTGATCTTGGAATTTTAGCCTCCAAACTGTGAGCCAAGTAAACCCCCTTTCTTTATAAAGTTATCCTGCTTCAGATATTTTGTTATAGTAATGAAAAACAGACTAAGATAGTGCCCCTATGTGATCCAGTGGAGATGAAATAGGATCATATACTGAGACTTGATTTTAAATCCTGATTTGCTGATGACTATAGAGCCTGTGAATACATACTAACACTTTTCTGACTGAAAAATAGAAATTCAAGTCAGGTACTACCACTGGAGACCAGCAAGATATGGGGAGGGGTAAATAACAGGATTCTTGAAAAAGAGGTTTTTTTGACTGCTGAAGAGCAAACTCAGAGCCTTGTGCATGCTAGGCAAGTGGTCTGAGTTTTACCCTTAATCCCTGAAACTTCTTACATCATGCCACCCAGAGCCCTACGAAAGGGATACTTACCATTGCCTGACCAGCATATGTCTCCTACTAGGAGAAAAAGACCTCAGTAGCCCAATAAATGTCAGTGATTCCCTGTTTGTACACCATGATAAGGTGTGTAGATTTTATTAGTAATGTTCTCCATTCTTTTGGTAAGACATCATCCTATGAAGCTGTATCACAGATTGGGTTTTTAAAAAAAATTTGTTTCCAAGTACTCACTACATTGTTATATAGAAAATGCTTAGTGATCATATATAAATGATGAATGACAAAGCTAAGTGAGGCTTGAGGGACAACTAGTCCATTGAAAACAAAATGAAGTTTAAAGCCAAGAAGTTCAAGTCATGAGCAGATTCCCATGCACACCCCTCTCTGGGGAACACAGCCAGCCCAGCATGCCCCAGCCCCCTCTCCAGGTTAAAAACTTTCTCCTCTCTCAGGCATTCCCTGGAAAAGTTTCAGCCATAACCATATTTGGTCATTTTGGGGGAAGGGGGCGGTGGGTCAACACTAAAAGGGGGAAGAAAAAAAAGAATGTATATATATACTTAAGTAGTTAAGTTTATTCCCAACATATTTGTCTGGGAAAGACATGGTTAGAGGTCACATGACAACAAAACAAAACAAAACCAAATACACTTTCCCTCCACTTGGGTGAGCAACTAGCTACTTTGCTTAAATCTTAATCCAAACATCATCATGTAAACTCCAGACAGTTGTCACACTGTGGAAGTCTTTAGTGGCTATAAGGCCACTGCTGTTAGGCATCTGGGCCATGCTAATCATTGCAAGTTACAGCTGTCTTGTTTTTTTTTTTTTAGCGGGTGTCCTTCATCAAGATAACATAAATTTACTGACAAAAGATTTGCAAGCAGCCAGAGGGGAAGCAAGAGGTATGAGTAAATGGCCTGGGCTGAATCAGGCTAAAAACATCATGGCATGCACAGGAGAAAGTCTCCTGGCCTTGGAGGCCAAGCTAGGTTTCCAGCTCCCAACCAGCTGTTCCCAGTCAGAAAAGCCCAGGTGGGCACAGCGTAACCCTCTCTGCCGATCTGCCTTCTGGGAAAGCCAGAGCAGGCTAAGAAGCGTGTGGGCTGTGAAAATAAGAAGCACAGAGGAAAGGACGCAGGGGTTGGTTAAAAATAAAACTTATCAGATGAGAATTTAAGTACTGAGAATGTTATCTCTCCCCACAGGAGGGTGGAAAAAAAAATAGGCATGTCAAGGAGAACACAGCCACAGGATGAATAAGCATAAAAATAGGAGGAAATGACTAAGCAAACTGCCGAACGGGCAGGAGGACCTTCGAGGTGCTGACTTTCCAGGATTGCTAGGCACCACTGTGAGGCCAAAAGCCCCAGAGAGATGTAAGAAATTGGCAGCAATATTGTTTCTGAGAGAAATACTTTTTTTTTTTCCTGCATGTCTTTTCAGACTGATTGCATTTTTCCCATGTTGCATGTATTAACTTTTCAAAAAAGGTTCTTGGGAAATACCTACTTCCCAGCATTTTGTGGCAGATCATCTGGTTCCCGATAAAAATTTCAAAATCCAGACAGTTGGGGAACATCTAAGTCCCCACACCCCTGCTACTGCTTCCCCATGAGCACCCAGCCCCTGCCCTGACACTGAAGAGCTAGGAGAGCTCCCCCACACCCTGAGACCAGAAACTGGAGCTCCTCCCAGAGCTGTCTTCAAAACGTACAACCACACCCAGACCCTCAGAAGTCCCATTTCTCCAGAAGCCTTCGAATTACAAATGCTCCTTCTACTCCTTAGTCCCAAGTCACCTTTTACTTCTGCATATACCAGGCATCAGTCATAAGGGACAAGCAGGTTTCCTTCAAGAAATAGGCACAAAACAAAGACTATTAAATTAGTTCTTAATGACTTATTAAATTAGTTTTTAATGACTAGTTTTTAATTTACTAAAATTATTAGTTTTTAATTTAAAGATCTGTCCACTCCTAAAATAATGTCACTTGACTTCTCTTAAATCTGTTTGCAAAATTGTGCCAATAAGGCACAACAGCCATTCCTTAACTGAGAGGATTTTTTTTTAAATGGCCTTTATAAATTTTCTGGGGAATTTTGGCACTCAGAAACCTAAGCAGCAACTGTTTCCAGAAAATCTGACTTTCCTAAGTGTTAAATTCAAAGGGCAATCAAAGAAGAAAAAAATTTGCTCCTTTGTCAACACTCGTAGTGTTTCACATTATTTAAGGAAGCCAGAAAGTTATGTTGTAAAGAAATTGATGTGATCATTTGCAGTGCACCTTGAAAAGGTTAAGCAGAGATAGCCCAAGTGCCTTTGAGGATTAAAAGTGTTTGTAAATCTCCACTGTCACTCAGGTGATAAAAGTACTTTACCCCATCATCAGATGGCCAGTCCTCAGACATGTTAGCTGTGCCTCAAGTCCAAGGTGGAAATTAGGTGTACCCCAAAGAATGTTTTCTTTCTTCCTCCTAAAGCACACCTGTCATAGGAACTTTAGGCTGGCAGTTTACATACTGCCTAAGTGCCCCAGTGCTGTGGCCTAATAAGAGGGCTGCAAAACACACCCAGGAAATCCCAATGTTTTCCATTTGAAATGTCCCATATACTCTGATATAGGTGAGAGTGCACCCCAAATAGCTCATGCACAGAATTGGCCCAAGAGGTCAGTGTTGGCTATAACCCACAGTTCACCTGTGATTCTATGAGACTTGCAGGAAGATCCCATTTCAAAGTCAAGAGAAAATTCAACTATTGTTGAATAGTTGACATAGTTGACATTTTCTGCTTGCATGGTTTTTTCTTGAATAACTGGTACTTCTTTAGGATGCTGGGCATGACATTCTTGTTAATAATTATAATATTATGTAAAAATATCAAGCAGCAGCATTTATAGCTCTGCCTGGCCTAACGCCACTCTGTCCTTCTCTTTTGTTTGGCATATGCTCTGCAGGAAGGAGATACCAGACAACAAATACCCAGGAGCTGGAAGTCTTGAGTCAAACCCTGGTACACTACTCCATCACTATGTAACCTTGGACGAACCACCTAAGCACTGAGTTTCCTTAGCTGTGAAAAAGGAAGAGCTGTCGCCCTGTGGTCACTAAGAATAAACATGTGAGAGCACGTAGCACAGGCCCCAACACATAGGTTTTCTCTTTGTACTGAGTCAACTTACCCCATTGTTCTCCACTTCTGTACATGATTCTTTAACCTCTAGCCCTGACCTTGCAAGTTTGCAAATGTAATGGAGATAAACCATGTTAAATTCAGCATCTCCATGGAACTATCTTTTCAACACAGTGAGAAGCAACGTTAAAAAAGCATATTTGGATGAGGATAGACTGGGTAGACTGCATCTTTAACAGAAACTAGCATATAGCAACCCACAAAGTACAAATGAAAGCTTTATTTTGAAGAGAACCATGTATTTCCCTCTGTTCTGATGTCTCTAACTCACGTCACTAACCAGTATTCTTTTCATGCCATTCAAAAGACTCAAAAAGAAGCCAAGTCAATCTTATGTTCATTCTATTTAAAATAACTTTAGTACGAATACCCTTTGTGTTTGCTCTCACGGTTGATCAAATGCAAAGGCACCTGACATATCGCCTCCTGTCTTACACGAACTGCTGACCCATCATGGCATTTCCCATCGTTGCTTTCTAAAACAACACAGGAAATTTCAAAGCTGGATGGCCAAAAGAAATGAGGATGAACTAGTCTCTAAAAACAGAGTTATTTAAAGAAAAACAAAATCATGCCTGAATGGATAATGTATGATTCAGACAGAGCAACATTTAATTGGTATTAACTACTCTACTAAAGATCTATTTAATGCACTTAGGTAAGACTTTATTTCCATGAAATTGGATCTTTGGTTCAAAATCTAATCTCCTACCAAGGACTCTGCACTAAATAGATGATGTAATGGTAAGGTAGGCTCTTAACATTTCATTGCCAGGAATATAAATGAAATTGATCAGATTATTTGCCAAATAATGTTTCTTCAGCAGGGCTAAGTCCTCCTCTAAATGGGCTGTCAAAGACAAGAGCAAAAGGCAGATAGTATTAAAGTTGTATTTTCCAGCTTAATCTTGCGGGACTCAAATTCAGCCATGAAAAGAAAATAGTGTGAATGAAAATGTGACTTGTTGTACAGCTTATTAGTCTAAAAGACATTTGTGTAGAAGGAATAAGCAAAACCTAAGAGGTCAGATCTCTTGGCAAGACAAAATACTGACTAAAATGAAGGATTTAAAAAAATACAAGACATGCCATTGGAACTACATGATATTCCTTCAGAATATTATCACTATCATTTTTATGATATTAGTAATCATGGAAAAAACAGTTGTAATTTTATGGAATATAAAATTCCTGATAAGCTTCCTTCTTTCTTTATTGAATGTTTCAAAAACTATTATGAAGGAGAAATGTCCCAAAAGAGTATTCTGTCCTAATTGAAGCTATTCTTCTGTTACTCCTAGTCATAAAATACAAAAAGGCAGAAATATGATTTACTCAATTTTTAGATTCATTGTGGTCAAAATCATTAGAATGACATATTCAGAGATAAACAGATATGAAATGACACTACAGTCAAAGCTTTCTAAAACTCTCAGCCTATTGTACAAGTCACCAATGATAAGCAAGCTTTTACTGTCAAAGACAAGAAAATAAAACCAGTCAATGCTAACAAGAGACTGTTTATTCAACAAGTATTCACTGAGCCCTTACTATGTGCCAGGCACTATTTTAGGTGTTGGAAATGTATTGTATTGATTAAAAACATTTGAAATCCCTGTCTCCATTGCGCTTATATGCTAGAGGAAGAATACAAAACCATAAACATAATAAATAAGTCAAATACATAGTAAGTTAGTTAGAAGGTGATAAGAACTACTATTTAAAACAAAATAGAGCAACTGTGAGAAGGAATGACATCAGGGCTTATCTGAAAATTTTCCAAAACCATAAAAGGAGAAAATAAACTTCTTTATTGGAAACTATATTTCCACACATGACAAAAGAAAACATTTCTGGCTCTTTAATGTTCATAGGGGTTTCAAGCAGGAAACTGAAGAGATTTTAAAAATATGAAAGTGGAGTTGAAAATTAGGAAGGGTAACTTTCATAAAATGTATGCTCACTCAAATAGAGTGCTTGAGGTGGTAAAATTTGCCTACTGCAGTAGAAAAGCACAGTGCAGAACCTCCCCCATTTCTAGAAAATTCCATGGCTCTGGCTACACTGACAATCACAGAGGATCTGAATAGTCGGCTGAGGAAAATCTTGTAGGGACACAGTGCAGAAGAAGTCAAACAGCTTTCATAATTTTTTTTTATTTCCATTTCCTTTTTAAAACATAGCACCTTATTTTTGTTGTTGTTGTTGTTAAAGAAAGGTGAGCTCATTAAAAAGGAATACTGAAAAAATGGAAATACCCACATTTACAATTCCATCTTTCTTCTCAAACTTTTCGTGATACATGCTTTTATTGTATATCAGCAAACCTGGATTTTCCCACACTGTCACCGGAGCCTGACACTAAACAATCAGGTAGTTTTCTGTCCTTTGATTTAAATTCAAATTCCAACAAAGCAACCAAAACAACTAATATCTAGTTTCAGCCTCTGAATAATTAGTCTCCCAGTAAAAAGTGAACATAAAGAGTAAGTGGTCGTGTCATCCTCAATTAGAAAATCATTTTCAGTGAAAATGGGGCTGAGGCCAAAAGTCCAAGTGGTGGGAAAGGAAAAAGGAGTGTCCACCCCATGGGACACTTATAACTTGATCACTATGACAGCAGCCCTTTCTAGAGGTAATCATGTCATATTAGGTTGTGGTAATTTTCCAGAAACCCCAACAGCCCTGGATTAACAACATCTGGAAACTGTTCAGATGACACAAATTTCAGTTTTCTGCTGTTCAGTCTTCAGTGATGCCTCTATCACCAATCTTTCTTTCTTTCTTTCTTTCTTTCTTTCTTTCTTTCTTTCTTTCTTTTTTTCTTTCTTTCTTTCTTTGCAAATCTCCTCCTTTCGAATCAGGAAGAATAAAGTGCAAGTAAGATTCACTCCTGCGCTCCCGGGCTCTTGCTTTGATAGGCAACATCACCAAATCTATCCTTAAACCGCTGATCAACAAAGATGTCTTCAGGCATTTCTGGAGTTATCAAGTGAGTTCACGTCTAGCAAAGAGTGTGTCTGGAGGTCAATGCAGTCCTGGCAAGAAAACAAGAAGTACCACACACGAGACAGGGATGCAAATGGTGCAAGCAGTAGGGAGTAATGCATGGTCACTGAAGAGGCCATCTTTGGATCTCAACTCTTACAGAGAATTTAGCTGATACCAAAATGAAGGAGGCCGGCCGACTTCAGAGTACACTCAGTCTTCAGTGAGGGCAGATTCAGTTTCCCCTGGGTGGGAACAGAAAAGAGAATAAAGAAGATTGAGAGTCAAATCTGGTCAATTTTATGTCACAAATACAATACTCCAGTAAACATTTCTTGTTCTATATAGCAAATTAAGCCTCCTGATAGAGCTTCACAAAAAT
>RJWT010035320.1:0-13456 GCA_004365215.1 Cuniculus paca | reverse complement strand
TCTCTCCACAGTCAAGATGTTCTCATCAGCCAATGTCGGTCTGCAGGCTCTTCACTATAGAAGTGGCTTCTTCAGAGAACTTCGGTCCACACTCTTATCCCGAAGTCTTTTTTAGGAGCTAATTTTTTCTTAAAAATCGTTTCTTCTGAAGGAATTCCTGAAAGCTGCCTAATCTCTTTGATGGAAGGCAATATCAAGAATTAATTTATTTTTCTGGCCCTGTTTTCTAGCTCTTCCTGAGATCAAAACTTGATTCCTAAAAAGAAGCATCATCTCTCCACTTTGCCACATTGGGTAACCATGCCCTTTTTTGTTTCTGTTACCTTTGATGTGTATGTTGCTGTGGGGCTCTCCCTTAAGGATGCAACTTGGTTCAATAGTTAACCTTATTTAATCTGACAACTAAACATGAAATTAGCGGTATTTCAGATATGGCTAGTGTGTATTGTACAACTGATGCCTGTTATCCTTCTTAATAGTTAATACTTAATATTGATTTGGATTATATCTATACACATTTTTTAAAAATCTGATTATTTGCCACTGAGATAACTTTCACTTCACAAATGTCTCTTATCTGTCCTTTGTGTCGCTAACTGAAAGTGTGATTATCATTACATGACTAGTAAGCATCTTTCTTCTTATAACGTTAATCTGAATATTCTGGGAAATGTGGTAGGTTCTGTTTTTTCCAAAATACAAGTCCTAAATGGGTTCCCAATAGTTTTCCTAGCACCTAAGCAAAATAATTAACATTTGCAGGTAAGGTTAAATACTTAAAATGACAAAACCAGAATACCCTGAGAAAGCAAGATACCTTCCCAAACCAGGTTCTTAAAGTCTGTTTTTGAAATTCAAATTAGGATCTTTTCAGGTGTTTCCTCTTCCAACTAAGATGGGGTAACAGGGATTAGATTTATCTTCCCACTTGAAGCAACTAAAAATACAAAATGTGTGAAGCAACTGTTTTCAAACATTATACATGCGATTCACAGGACAGTTGTCCCTGAAAGAGGAGAAACAAATCAGGTTAGCCCCACAATTACATTCTTGGACTGTCAATGGAACTAAAGAAATTCACTGCCTTAAAGAAGCCGAAGTGGAAGTATGAGGAGGCCAAAGTGGCTAATACTTACAGGGCAGGATCTGAACAGGAGAGAGCTACGAAAAGAGAGTGCTCTTGATAGCGGGAGAGTAGCTAACACTGCCCAAAGAGATAACACTGAAAGTAACATCAGTAGTTTAAAATAAGGCAAATTATATACGGTGCTTTGCCTTTATTGTTGGTGACTTGACCATTGTACACTCTACTGAGTTGAAATCTGTACCAAGTCAGTGACAGTGACTGAAGAATTGCCCTCTATGAATAGTTTATATAAAACAACTACAGGCAATAATATTTTCAAAGAAGTTGAGAAAACACTTTTAAGTACAACCTAAAATGGAATCTGTAAAATGAATTATAACTAATGGCATTAAACTTATATCTAGAGAAGAAAGTTTTTTTTGGACAAATTTACAAAGCTTGTGAAAATGTAAGGTGGTATTTCAAGTTTATGATTATGCATTGTGTTAGTCATAACTGCTGCTTTGAAGAAAAACATTGGAATTTATCATGTGTTATGAATCAGCAGTATCATTGGTAAAATGTATTTGTTTTCAAAGACTTAACCATCACCAATTACATGAATTTTTCTCAGAAATAGCAGACAAATACACTGATTTGTGACATAGTGTTTCAGTGACTTAACAGTGGTAAAGTTCTCTTGTGATTTTTTTTTTAATTCAAGACTAAAGTTGAAATTTTTCTGTTTGAGCAAAATCACCTTCAACTATGTTAGCTCTTTGTCAGAGTGATGAAATACCTGAAAGAAACAATTTACAGAGGGAAAATTATGTTTTGGCTCATAGTTTTAGAAGTTTTAGTCCATGCTCACTTGGCTCTGTTGCTCCTAGACCTGTGGTGAGGCAGAAACGTCATGGCGAAGGCATGGCACGGCTGCTTGTCTCATGGAAGTGTGCAATCAGAGACAGAAGGAAGGGACACCCTCAGGGCACACCCATGATCCAGTTTCTTCAGCTAGGCCCAAACTCCTAACTTTCCATGTCTTCCCAATAATGCCTACAAATCACCCTCCAAAAGCTCCACTGCTGAACACATGTGACTTTTGAGGGACATTTTAAATCTAAACCGTAACAAATTACCATTATTAAACATTGAATAGTCTTGAAAATTAACTTTTTCTGCAGACCTGATAATGTTTTTTAATGAAGTCAACCTAAAATTACAAAGCAAAACAATGTTTATGTATAAGTGAAGTCATTTTCAATAACTAACATTATCTGAATCATAAGCAGTATCAAGCTCTTTTATATATTTTTCATATTATTAAATGTTTAAACAATAAATAAGACCCTCATTCTCCACAAATTTGCTATTGGTATATTTTCTGAGCACAAATGACAGTTCCAGAAAAATTTTTCAGACCTGGATACAAGTACAAAGGAAATCTCTCTATTGAAAACTCCATTTAACTACTTCGTTTAACTTTACAATCCAGAAGATTCTACCTATCAGTTGGAACTGATTACCCTGTAATATAATGACATGCTCAAAGGCAAATGTCAAGAAAAGAATCCAATGGAATTCTATTAATGTTCACCAGAAATCATATGCTTACAGATTGATATCATATTTGACAATACCTATCTATATGAAAAGACATTTTTACAGATGAAATATATAAACATCTCATTATACCTCAGCATTAACAGGCGAACATTTTCAATTTGGATGACAAGGAACATTAATTTTGAACCCCAAATAAGTGAAATGTTCTCCCTCCCTCCCTAAAAAACAGAATTCCATTCTTCTCAGTGGAAGACCTGGATTTTTAAAAGTATACTCAACCATTATTCTTTTTAAAATGTCAATCAAAATGTTATAGAATATCTTTTCCCTTATTAATTAGTTAAACCCTCTCATAGATTTTGCCTTTTGGCTTACAAAGACAAAAGTACTTATTATCTGATCCATTATGAAAAATATTTTCTGATACTCATTCTTATTTCTCACAGACTTCTAGAACTGACATACAGGATTGACCATTGTCCAGGGTCCACCTTATTCACATGGGGCACATGTATTGTTCATTCAAATACCCTTGCAA
Organism: Cuniculus paca; assembly: GCA_004365215.1. Taxonomy (NCBI): domain Eukaryota; kingdom Metazoa; phylum Chordata; class Mammalia; order Rodentia; family Cuniculidae; genus Cuniculus; species Cuniculus paca. Next base: position 10,286 of record RJWT010035320.1, on the reverse strand, counting down.
AATAAAATACCTAACCCAAAAAAAAAATTGAAATGAACAGACACTTCTCAGAAGAAGTACAGCTGGCTCCTTGGCCATTAGAGAAATGCAAATCAAAACAACAGTGAGATTTCACCTTATCCTAGTAACAACGTCTACCAGCAATGATTCCAAAAACAACAAATGTCGGTGAAGTTATATGGAAAAAGGAAACATTTCACATTGTCAGTGGAAATGTAAACTAGAATAACCACTATGGAAATCAGTATGGAGATTCCTCAAAAACCTAAAAATATAAATTTCATTTGACCTAACTATACCTCTTCTTGGTATCTTCCTGAAAGAGTTAAAGTCATCATATTACATTGATATGTGCATGCCCATTGATATGTGCAGTACCATAACTCACAGTAGCCAAATCATGGAAATGGCCTACATGCCCATCAACAGATGAATGGATAAGAAAATGTGGTACATGTACACAGTGAATCACTATTCAGCCCTAAAGATGGATAAATTTAATTCATTTATAGGAAAATAGATGAATTTTGAAACCATAAGACTAACTGAAACAAATCAGAGATAGAAGGTTAAATATCATATAGTTTATCTTATATGAGAAATACAAAATATAGATAATTTAAAGAGCAAAATAAAAGATGAGCAACAGAGAAGTACACTGTGGAGACGGAAAGAGGATCACGGGATGGTAAGACAGATGATTGCTGGGGTATAGGGAAGTAAAATTGATCAACATGTGATGTGATTATATATTAATCCTCCAAGATGAATGTAATTACAATGCATTATAAACATTTACTGGTAAATTTAAAAAAAAAAAAAAACAGCCCTGCAAATGCTTTGAAATCCTAGCTGACACTGTAACATCTCACAAGCTAGAACTATACCCTGAAGCAATCCTGTTTGAATTCCTGCTAAACTAAATTAAGTCAGCATTCTTCTCAGAATCTAAAACTCTATAGCTTCATAATGCAAAAAATAGAAGAACCAAATTCTTATTTTTAAAGCTAAAAATGTAAAGTACCAGAAATGAAAAACTTCACTGGATGGCTCAGCAGTAGAACAGGGATGACAGAGTCAATTAATTCATAGATAAGTCAATAGAGATTATCAACTCAAAATGACACAAAAGAAAAAACTAGAAAAACTAAAAGTAAATAAACACAGCCTTAGGGACCTATCAGAGAGTATCAGAAACAGGAGAAAGAACAGTAAGTAGAAAAAATTACTAGAAGAAAAAATTTCACATTTGGTGAAAGACACAAGAAGTTCAGCTAGCTCCTGACAAGACATACTCATACCTCTGCCAAAACACATCATAATTAAGCATCTAAATATTAGAAACTACAAAAAATACTGGAAGTTGCTAGAGACAATTGACGTATGTCACATTGTCAAATCACAATGATTTGAATGATTATGTGTGTGTGTTTGGTTTTTAGTTTTGGTTTTGGTTTTTTGAGTACAGCTGGCTCACTGAATAGCCCAGGCTGCCCTCAAACTCACAGCAACCCTCCTGTGTCAGCCTCCTGAGTGCTGGGATTACAGGCATGCACCACCATACCTGGCTCAAATATGTGTGTTTCTCATCAGAAACTCAAAAATAATAGAACAAAGTATATTGTGAAAGTACTGAGATAAAAGAATCATCAATCCAGAATTCCAGTGAAAATATCTTTGAGGAGGAGAAAAAGTGAATTAATAACAGACACAGATGAAGGAAAACTAAGAGAATTCATCACCAGCAGACTTGCTGTAAAAGAAGTACTGAAAGCTGGAGTCCAGCGCCACGCTGCTGGGCCAAGCCTCCCTCTGGTGCCAGCATAGCCTGTGGAAGCACTGCCCTGACTTCGGGTGGGTCACTTCTGGCTGCGGAGTCACAGAGAAGAGTGCAGATTCCAGCCCCACTTCTTTGTGTTTTAATGCCGCGCGTTGACACTTAAGCAACTTTCAGGTTGGGGACTGAGCGCAGCATGTGTAGGTTGTTCTTTGTTTTTGGCATGCAGAACTACTAATTTAAAACATAAATTAATGAAACGAAGTCATTTTACTGGTACAGAAATTCCCATGGAGTGAGGACAGTTCTACTGAAGGTTATGAGTAAAGCTATAGCGTATAATAAGTGTCAGCATTGAATGGGGTCCTGAGCAAAGCACGTGTTTGTGTTTACGGATTACTAGAGTTACTGCCTCATTGGGAGACTCAGAGTAACAGGCAGGGCTGCAGTAGTTTGGCTGTTAGTTCCAGTGCAGGTGTGATGAAAAGATTACTGTTCGATTTGTAGTGTCCTGGGGGGAGAAGAGCATGACACAGAGTCCAAAATTTTGGTCATTGTGCCACCCTTGCCAGTTCTTGTGAGATCGTGAATTAGTCAAGTTTATATACTTAATCTTTTTGAGTTTCAGTGTTACCTTGTACAGAGGGGATGATGATAATTTTCCTTATATATTTCAGAAGGTTGTTCTGAGACCCAAATTACACTATGAACATGAAATGCTGGTACAATGTAAGGAGTTTTGGTTTTTTAAAGGATGCCAGTACAATTTAACACTGCACTATCTAAAAATATAAATAAAAATGAAAAAAATGTTAAAACAAAATAGCAGAAAAGTTTCCATTTACATATCAAATGATAGTCTACATAGAAAATCCATGAACTCTATACGAAACTTCCTAGAATTAATGAATTTAGAAGGGTTGCACACAAAATGCAGTCATATCCTGAGTACAATTAGAGACTATAAAACCCATAGGAATCACTTTAAAAGGTAATTTTAAAGAATTGAGAGTTCAGTGATATATAAAACTCAGTATAAATCTCTATACTAACATTAGCTATTTTAAAGATAGTGTTTGAGAGTCATTCATAATAGCAATGAAAAAGTTTAATAAATTCTCAATAATAAACCTAAAGGAAATTTATAGAAACTCTCTGAAACTAATTTCTTAAAGAATATGATTAAAAGAACTCATGTTTATTTTTTCTTTCCTGAAATAAAATGAGAGTAAGTGGATATTTTAAAAGGTAAAAAATATAACAAGAATAGAGAAAACAGAAGGATCGTCAATACACCAGAGTTTATATATGTTTGCCGGAAAATGAGTGGAGGATTAGTTGTCTATTACATAGGAGAGAGGAAGCTCCCACGTAGTACTGAGAGAGGACATAAACAGAAGAAACTGATTTCATAGAATTTGGGCAAAGCTTGGGACTAAGGGGCAATATGAACATTGGAAAGTGAGGATAGAGATTGGAACTAAAAATGGTATGAAGTGGGCGTCTGAAGCACAGTACTCTTGCCTATATTAGTCTCAGAACTTTAATTCCCAGGAGAAATTCAACCCAGAAAGAAGGACTCAGGAATGTCATTTATTTAAAAGGCAAGATAAGTCAGAAAAAGCTAAAAATTATTAAGTCAGTATCTACAAATGGAAAGTGCAGTCCCTTTCTGTGTTCAAGAGTTATACCATGTCTCCCTGCCATCCAGAATATTGAAAGAGTCTTCTCCAAAAAACTTTAATGGTGCCAGAAAAAGACCTCCATATTACTGATATTTATAGGTCCTTCATGCAGTGCTGGTGACACTATAAAATGGTATGAACATTTTGAAAACAATCTAGCAATTCCTTACAAGGTTCAACATAGTTATAATATGGCCCAGAACCCTATTCTTAGGTATATACTCAAGATAATTTACAACACATCCTACTAGAACTTGTACATGAATGTTCATATTAGCTCCATACACAATAGCCAAAAAGTAGAAACAGCCCAGCGTTATGGTTAATACATTGTGTCAACTTGAGCAGTTTAGAAGTTTAACTGAGAGACTCAGCAGGGAACCAGGGTTCTTACTTTGTAAATATCCTCATCCTGCGCAAAGGAGGGCAAGAACATTTTGTGAGTGCTATACCCACCCAGGGAAGGGGTGGTGGTGGCCTGGGTATAATGTAAGCGTAGAGAAAAGGCTTGTTAGCTCTTTTGCTCTGGCTGCTGCCTTGAAATGCGGTCGCTGTGCCATGCCACCCTGCCTTGGACCCAGCTGATTATGGACTGAAATCTCCAGAAACTGTGAGCTAAATAAACCTTTCCTTGCTTCACTTTGGGTGTCAGGTGTTTGTCTCAGCAACGGAAGAAAAGTGACCAAGACACCCAGTGTCCATTATGTGATGAACAGACAAATAAAATACATCCACAATGTGGAATATTATTTGGCAACAAAAGGGAATGAAATGTTGATATAACTACAGTGTGGTGAACCTTAAAAATATAATACTGAGGGAAAGAAGTCAGTTACAAGTACCATATATTATATGGTTTCCTTTCCCAGGAACTATCCAGAAAAATCTTTGGAAACAGTAATGTAGTGACTGTCTAGGGCAGGGAGAAGAGGCTGGCAATAAGGAGTGACCATTATTGGGTACAGAGTTTCTTTGTGGGGAGTGACAGTGTTCTAAAGTTAAATAAATGGTAATAACTGCACCCTCTAGATAAGCGAAACACCACTGAGCAGTGTATTTTAAATACATATACTTTCCTGATGTATGTTTTACTTCAATAAAATGATTCGAAGTATAAATAAGTGATTAGTCATATATAGTCTATTGGATTTAGCAATATGAAAATTATTGGTAAATTTGGTTATTTTATTTTTACTGGAGTGGTAGAAAGTGAACATCAGATTGAAATCAACTGAGAAATTATTTGGGCTGGCTGTGGTAGTGCACACCTGTAATTCCAGCACTCAGGAGGCTGAGCTAGGAGAATCACTTCCAGTTTGAGGCCAACCTGGGCTACAAAATAAGTTCAAGGCCAGCTTGAATTGTATAGTGAAACCCCATCTGAAGAAAGAGAGAGAGACAGAGAGACAGAGACAGAGAGAGGAAAGGAAGGAAGGAAGGAAAAAAGAGAAGAGAGGAGAGAAGAGAAGAGAAGAAAAGTTGAAATTATTTGGTTATGGAAAGAACCTCTTAGATGTTTTTGATTTTCTACTAAGTAAATGATTAAGGTTCAGGAGTGGATAATCAAGACCATAAGGTTCTTAAGCAAAAATGGAATAATTGACCTTGTTTAAGAAAAGCATCACTTCCACTGGTGTACAAGGAGAAAATAAGAGTGCTGAAAACTGTAAATTTGATACTATAAAGACAATTTCTACTTGATGACCTTTGTTTTTTCTGAAGTAGAAAGCAAGACCATTGGTTTAAGGTGAATGATGAAAAGGGGAAATAAAGAAAATAAAGCAGCCAATTAAAGAAGTACAGTAGACCCACCAAAAAAATGTTTAGCACTCAGACTTACTGATCATGAATCTGTATTAGAGCTGTTCTTTGTTTGCTGTGGTAGGTTTGGTTTGGGTGTGGGTGTGGGTTTGGGTTTGGGTTTGGTTTTGTTTTTGTTTTCTCTACACCAAGTTGACCAACTATAACTCACAGAAGAGGCAGACGTTTGGATTCATCCAGTTATTTGGGGGAAGGAAAAAAAAGACAGAGGACATGTTTTGAAGAGCACTATTAAGTGAGTGTTTGGAATGCTGCGCCATGAAAATTAGTTGGATAAGGGAATTGCCAGTTGAGAAGAAAGTATGTCCCAGGAGGAAAAATTTTACCACTACTACTTTATTCCCAGTTTTTAAAACAATAACTAAATTAATGGTCAGATGAGTTCCAATGGACACAGATAGTGGGAATGGTGAAAAACCAAGCATGTAGATACAAGCATCAAGAAATTGTTGGATTTTGAATTACTGAATTCAGAACAGATACAATGTTCTTTGATGACAAGTTCTAGAATATGATTTTGGAAAGCCTTCCTGAGAAAGTTTTTAGAATTGAGAGGAGGTCACAGAACTAAGAAGTCAGACTTATTGGTTGACGATGATGGTAAAAGTTGAACTGTAAGGGACTGAAAGCTAGTGAGTCCATAAATGATACAGATGAAAAGAAGTTGAGGGTAGTATAGCAAATAATAATACCCCCAGGAGAACAGGAGTTATAAAGAGTCCCAGGCGATAATGGTCAAAAACCAATGACAGTTCCAATACTAATTCTTGACCCAGACATACATGGGATAGGTTAAATATAAACATTTCCCACTCAAGAAGACGTAAGAGAACCACTAACCTCAGGAAAGAATCCCATTTCTCTGAAAACTAGGCAGTAGAATTACTCTGTGAAGAATACAGAATATAGTGGATTATATCATGAAACAAAAGATCCAGAAGCATTGAAGATGAGAGGGAGGGTTGAGAATAAAAGGAAAGAACATAATGAAGAGGGCAAAATGTTGCTAACCTGTGACAGGTAGAGCTAGGGAGAGCCTTTTGGGCTTCAGCTAAAGGACTAAGATACAGTTGATTTAGGCTGCAAGAATTCTGTGTCTAAGCTAAGTGATCTTCAATGGACAACCGATTAAATATATTTAAGTATTTTCAGAAAATGAAGTCATCTGAAGTCATTAAAATAATACAGAATATTGGTATGGAAAGTTGCTCTCAATATATTAAATGAAAAAGTAGTTTACACAAATTATGCATATAGCAGCCTTTTCATGAAAGAAGAAGATTCTGTGGATGAGTGATATTTTTCATGTTTCAAATATATTGATATTTCTTAAAGACTAGGTGTCCAAAGACTTTTAAAATTTCCTATGGAGTAAGGTGCCAAACCTTAAGCCTTGAAACCATTTATTTCTTTAACAAATATGTAGCACCTACCTTGTACCAGATACTATTCTTTACCACTAGCAATAACAGTAAACAAAATCATGACCCTATCCTTATACAGCCCACCAGACTGTTGAGAGAGATGAATAAATAAATATATACATACATATAATAGATCTTAAATAATATTGAATGACATGTGGATAATGAAATACCAGCGAAGTGTCTATGAAGTGATGTTTCATTTGCATAGGGTAGCTGAGGAAAGCATTGTTTGAGGAGATGACGTTTAAACAAAAATATTAATGGATAGAGAAAGTAAACAAAATGTGAAAAAATATCTTAAGCAAGAGGTACAGCACAGACCAAAGCTCAGAGCTAAGAATCAAAATAACAGCAAGTTTTTAGCCCAACTGGGTTGATAGAAAAGCACAATTTTCAGAAAAAAGTGAGTCCTTTTTTGGATAGTTTGAGATTACACATCTGAGTATAGGTATCAGGCAGCAGTTGGGTATGAATCTGGAACTCAGAGCCAGGTTGATATTGTACTTATTTGGCCATGCCTGTTGGCCCTTTTTTGAACTGGAACACACAGCCAAGTCAGATCAGCAGAGGCTACATCTTCATGTTTGGTCTCAGTATCTTGCTAGCTCAGAGGCAAACAAAACTGTAAAGAGAACTCTAGGGAGACAGAATTAATACTGCTACAGCCCAGTACAGAATGGGACTAGCAGAGTAGACCAAGTAAGTCTTTTATTTATCATTTGTCCATAACGAAGCTATTAAAGTCAGCCTGTGTGCCTAGGAAACCCTTCTGAGTAATGGTTCTATAGAGTAGAGGCACCATATATAATGCCCATGGGTAAAACAAGTCAGATATTTCAGAGATAGTATTTTATGGTATTTGGTAAGTGAGATGTCACTTTAAATTATTCAAATACCAAACAGCCCCAACAGGGTCAGACCACACTGATCAACCTTAAAGTCCCCTATCACATATCACCTCAACAAACTAAAATACACTGCTCACAGAATGCAATCTGATAATGACACCTTATTCCTGGCAATTAGTACAAAATCCTAAAAGAATTCATTTGTATTTTGCTTTATGGCATTTATAATTCTTGTTATAGACTGGGTGATTTTTTTTTCAAGCTTTGCTTTTTAAATAATCCTGGGTATTTGTTGCTTTTTAGTCCACCAAATTACTTGTTTTTTTTTTTTTTTTGGTTTTTTTTTTCTGATGTCAAAAGTACTGTCAATACACTTGTTGAACAAAATAAGCTATGAGGTGCATCTGAAATGTGAGCACTGCCTACCACAACCACAGTGTCATCCATAACTGAATGTGCCTCCTAGAGAAATAGAATTTTTTTACTAACAGTAGGATCTCAAAGATAAACATTTGTTTTTTAGAGTAGATTAGTATGTTGGAAGAATAGTCTGGTTACAACAAATCATACTATACTTTTTAAATAAAATGTAGTTGGGAACTGCAGCTATTCTGTCTTTTACTTCTCATTTAGATATACCTCTTCTTTATCTGGATGGAAAGATTGAAGACATGCTAGTCTGGGCAGTCAAAAGAGCCTTGGGTTTAAAACCACTTGTGATCCCAGTTTATGTATACATTTCTGGGCCTCTGTTTCTTCATCTATGAAATAAGAAAATTATTCTAAATTGTGTCGAAGACCCATTGCTCAATGGGTAGGTGTTACTAATGTTTGCCAGTATCCAGTTCCCTTTTCCTTACTGGAGAGAGTAACTGATTCCGGGCAACCAGATATAATGATAAGTAGTGTGTCCCTTTGAGGCTATGGAAAATCTATGTATAGCTCTTTGTTCCTTCTCTGTCCAGTCAAAACGATGAAGAATCTTATATATTTCAGATGATAGAGCCACTATCTCCCTAGACCTACTTTGCAATAAGTAATAGATATTGTTGTTACTGTATCATGCTTATTTTTCCTACTCTCTTCATAAGTTAGGAAGATTAGAGGTCAGCAGAAGAGCAGAGCCAACAGATAGACAGTGGGGCCTTGTTTTTGAAGCTCTTCTGTGTGTTCCTTCCCTAAAGTTCCCCCAAGGAGGCTTCTTAGGGCACATGATGTGATCTGTGATCTGACTCTTGCCCTGGGCAGCCCATAACTGGCTTGTGGATTCTAATGTTCTAATAGCCTGATCCGTTTATGTCTGGGTTTTGTGTCTGACAGGTATGAGACATCTCTGTTGGATTTGGTTCAGTCTCTGAGCCCAAACTCTGCTTCCAAACCTCAGCCTCATCTCTCCAGAGAAGCTGGGACATGGAATCACAGTACTTTCCGACTCAGTCCTCAGAAATCAACATGGAAGAAGATGGGGGCCTGCAGGACCCCTGAAGATCTGGAGGAGAAACAAATTCTGGAAGATATATTTTTCATTTGACTTTGAAACACAGGCTACAAAATTTTCATATGAAATTTGCAGTTAAATTACTTAACTGCAAAGTAATTGTGTCTCCTTTTTCAGGGACCTGTCTCACTGGCATCTTGTTATGTTTGAATACAGAAACCATTCTAACAACCTAAGATGTTTTTGATCAGCCCAATCAGTAAATAACATTAAAGGGAGATGGGCTGGGAGGTGGTATCTTTTTTTATGCCAGAGAACTGTGCTTACTTTCTGCAGAGTAGACACTATTGCATATCCAGCACCACTTCAGCTGTTTCCTTCTCAGTGTTCTGCTGGAAAACAGTTGGCTTTCTTTTGTGCATAAGCAAAACCTATCCTCTGGTAGATCTCTCAAATATAAAAGTAGCCTTTTTGTAACATAAACGATTTCAGAAAGATTCATCATCATCCTGTTCACCACCACTTCAATCTGAGTGTGCTCATTTAATTCTGAAGTTAGAGTTGGTGCCCTTACTGTTGGGAGCAACACTGGGGGCCCGTTGTGAGTGAGTCTTACAGTGGTAATCAGCAAAAGGCTCAGTAGGCTAGAGGGAAGGACCAGACGAATCCTTAGAAGCAAGCACCATTAAATCAGATGCGAATGATTGCCTAGGAAAGTGCACTGGAGAGATAAGCCTGGAACATATTCTCTACCAATTTTCAGGTGATCATTACTCCATTTTCTGAGAATAAATAAAAGCAAGCTTTAGGCAGTATTTGTTCACCCTTGAGCACATGTGCTCTTGTGTATCTGGGGAAGATGTCACTCTGTCCCTTCCTTCCTCCCTCTCTGTGAGGATGAAAGGCCCTGTGCTGGCCAGGCCTGGCATATCCTCTGTCTCAGAAAGCCATATTGAGCAACCTTCTTTCCTTGTCCAAGATCTGAATCTCCTTGTCTTTGCAGACTGAACCTGGCCCTGTTACCCAGGCTTCCTTCATTTGAGCCTTTTTTGTTTTTTGAAAGAGAGAAAAATGGAACCTTCCAATATCATATTCTTAATCTGAGGTAAATACAAGGTCAAGACTAACTAGTTGTAGTCCCTCCCTTGAAAACTTGAAAATCATTGCAGATTATAGTTTTCTATTAAAGTTTACCCCTGTGAGAGTAACCAAATCAGTCCCATCTCATTTTGCCTTTGGAATCCCGTGCTTTTGTTGGTGTGGCGGAAATGTCTGCAGACTTAGAACCCT